>JAHFWL010001402.1:0-165035 GCA_021292165.1 Shinisaurus crocodilurus
TGCAATGAAGAAAAACATGGAACACAATGGACAAGGTTGTTTTATATTTTCATGTTGAAATGAAGGGCTGCAGGAAACTCATTCACAAATGAAAAGGGAGACCTAATATCCTCAATGTCCTTGTATCTCTTTGTAGGGATCTTCTGTTGTGAGCCCACTCAGAATACACATTTCCAGAAGTTTAGTGCCTTTTTCATTTTAGCCCTGGGATGGCAATAGGGAGAAAGCATAGCAACCTTGAATTACTGTGCATTGACAAAATGTCTTTCGTCGCCTTTCTCTGCCATGTTTTTCCTATTCCTTACATCTGGGTTCCTGGACTAAAACATATAGGATTAAAAGATAAAGTATTCATGTTAACAAAAATAAAATAAAATAAAGTTCCACAGCCTATGCAAGTGACTGTAAAGCCCTGTAAAGTAAATGTAAAGCATATCTAATCATAGGAATAAAGACTACTCTTGTTTGCCTAAATATTTCAGGACCAGAACACTTGGCATTTCCTCTGTACATAAAGCAGGATTTAATTACCACTTTCGCTGATTTAGTAAAATTGATTTCAGTGAGCCCATAAGATCCAATGGCCATGTGCAATGATATAATCATCGCAGGGTTTTTAGTGGAGCCTACGATAGCATAACTTAGGCTGCAGACAGACAACAGGCTTAATAAAGTTGAGCAGCAGTGAGAGTCATTGTCAAAGTGGTGCAGTAGACTGATTGTTGCCAGTAGTATATACTTCTTTCCTATGATTTCTGGTCAAAGAGATTGTGCAGGTTCTCCATTACAGCCTTACAATATGAACCATCAGCCACTGCTACAACTGGAGGTGAGATTATCATGCCCCTTTGTTTTGGCATCAAGAAAAATGTTTGGGTAAGTATTGCTTTCCAATCAGGATCTAACTCAGGCCTGCACACCATGTGATCCCCAAGCTGAACACAGCTCATCAGGAATGCATTGTGACGTGCCCATGGATTGCTTGACAATGCCAGTCCTGGCAAGTGGCAACACCACCAGCAGGTTCATTGAGCTGGTCAGAGTCACTGTACATAGCTGCTGGGGGTTGCACTCAGCTTGGCAGGTCACAGGTTGCGCTGGCCCTTGACTAGGTCATTGCCATTTATAGAATTAAAAAGGAAATTTCCTGCAAGTCTACCAATTCTTGCCTGCAGACATTGCAGCCATGGTATGCCATGTTCACTCATACTCTCTGCTTATGCTTACACATGATGAAGGTGAATTCATAGGGAGACTGATTTCTGGTATGAAATGTTAGCTAATGTGAGGAGGATCTTGCCTTTGGGCATGAAATTGGATGAAATGGTATCTGGTCACATCCAGTCATATAATTCTATTATATATTTAGCAGATATCTCATTCATTTGAAAATTGGTTGAGCAACCTAGTAGGCAGCTAAGCATAGAGGCCATATAGATATCTGAGGTGGTGGGAGGGATAAGTGACTGGAGGGGTCAAACTATAATCTACGGAGACCTCCTGAAGTTGAGAATTTTTCCCATGGAGGTTTAGTCTGGCTGATGGAATTAGAAGCATTATAGTGGTGCTAATTGACAAGTGGCTAATATATATGACTACTTTGTGTCATATCTCAACACAATTATAAGTGAGGAACAAAACATTGGATACATTGATATGTGGGTGGTGAGGTTACTAGTCATATACCTAACAGTTTAGTTAAATTTTGTTGCTTGAACTGTGAAATATTAAAGATCCAAGATAAAAAATGTGCATCCCAATCTGACCAATTCTATTACGTGCACTACTGAAGGATGAAACTTTTCTCCTAGATCAAAATGATGCTGAAGAATATTGATAGTTTATATAAAGTTATCTTCATGGAAACAAATAAGCCAAGTGAAAGACTAAAACATAAAACAACCCACAAACTGTCTTTATTGTATTTTCGGATAGGTCAGGACTTAACCATATTTATTTTTATTGTTGCATTTGTCAAGTTCTCCCAATTCTGTCAGATTCTTTTTGTTATTTATACAACAATGAATAAATTTTGTTTATAAAATTGATTCAATTGGACTTAAGCTTGTGCAAGGAAAGCAGGTCTGCCTGTGCTATGGTTCTCAGAGCTCTCCCCAGTCTAGCACTTTGCTATAAGTGCAGGGCTTCTGATGCACATCAAGGGTTGCCCCATTCACTTCGATGGAGGAATAGCTCCAAGGCACACAACTGATTGCACATCCAGAGCTCTCCACTCCACTGAAGTAGGATTGTACATGTCTCTAAGGCCATATTGCTTCTGTTGTTATTGTTATCATAATCACTGTTGTTTTTGTTGCTGTTATTATTAAGATGATTATGATGATCTAGCCACTGGACTCTGCATGTGGAGGGTGTGATTAAGAGGCTCTTCATGAGCAAAAGGATCTAGGAGGCCAAATCCAGTATCCTATCACTGTCATCCAGCCAAATGCTATTTTGGGCTGCATTAATAGAAGTATAGCTTCCAAATCGTGTGAATTGATAATTATCCTTTACTCAGCACTGGTTAGGCCTCATCTTGATTACTGCGTCCAGTTCTGGGCACCACACTTTAAGAAGGACGTAGACAAACTGGAGAGGGTTCAGAGGAGGGCAACAAGGATGATAAAGGGACTGGAAACAAGGCCCTATGAGGAGAGAACTGGGCATATTTAGCCTGCAGAAGAGGAGACTGAGGGGAGACATGATCGCACTCTTCCAGTACTTTGAAGGAATGTCACACAGAGGAGGACCAGGATCTCTTCTCGATCATCCCAGTTTGCAGGACACGGAATAATGGGCTCAAGTTACAGGAACCCAGATTCCACCTAAACATCAGGAAAAATTTCCTGACTGTCAGAGCAATAAGACAATGGAATCAACTACCTAGGGAGGTGGTGGGCTCTCCCAATCTGGAGGCATTCAGGTGCAGCTGGACCGCCATCTGTCAGGGAGTCTTTGACCGGAATCTTGCATTGAGCAGGGGGTTGGACTCGGATGGCCTGTAGGCCCCGTCCAACTCTACTTTTCTATGATTCTATGATTCTATTTATTTAAAGTATTTTATGCTGCTCCTCCATTCCAAAAAAGGCCTCCCAACGCAGCATAGAATCAATCAGTGAAATATGTTCCCCTGTTCACAGGCTTACAATCTAAAAAGGCATGACACTCAAGGAAAAGGGATGGGGAGGGCAAAGGAAAAAAAGTTTTTCAGCAGGGCTGGTGGAATGGGCCTGCTTTGTCCCTTATCTCCTGGCAGGGGTGGGGCAACTGGAGCAGTCCCTGATGTTTCCTCAGCCTGCTCCTGTCTCTCTCGCTTCTTCTTCTTCCCCACAGGGCAGTTGATGTCAGTTGCTGGGTGGGGGAACCCCAATGGAGCAAGGCCACCGTTATACCGCAGTCATCTTGGACATGCACCAGCATCTCCCCAGGGCTGGGTCGGTTTGAGGGGACCCTTTTAACGTTCCACAAAGTAGGCTCCACCTGTTGGTGCTCCCCGGGTCACTAAGCCTCCAGCTGCACGGTGAGAAGAGGGAGATATTTTTCCTTCTCCCTCTCTCTTGGTCAAGGATAGGCAATCTGATGCTGTCCTGATGATTTGGATTACAACTCCCATAATCCCCAATTAAGTTGCCTATCTCTGCTTTAAGGGGTTCGCATGACCTACTCTATGTGCTGGAAGACACATAGGTCATGGGACCCAAACTGTGTCCCCCTTTTTATGGAGGAGCTCTACATGCATCATCATCATCATCATCATCATCATCATCATCATCATCATCATCATCATCATCATCATCTTAATAATGCTTGCATACTGCTTTATGTAACAAAATATCTAAGCAATTTATATGCCAAAGTATTAAAAATCACAATTAAAATACTCAATTACAATTTCAGCTACAACAAAAATAAATATGTAACAGAAACAATAAAAAAGTACACAAGTACAGCCTTTCCCAACAAAAGATTATACACACACACACACACACCTTATTCATGTCATACCTTATTAAAAGATAAATGTCATACTTTATTAAAATATATACCTTATTTAGCAAGTTTTTCTGTGGTGCTACATTTATTTAATTAAAAAAAGTATTTTGTATTGCACGGTCAGGCTGATCCAGGCATTCCACTTTTGATGGCATTTGAGTCATCGTGTGCATTATGCATATTAGTAAGTTACTGCAGAGGAGAGGTTTGACTGCTTGATTGTTCTGCTTTTCCTCAGCCTCTCACAACATCTCCTTCTTACAGAGGACAATTGTTTATGAATTCAGACTTGGAGCACCTTCCATTTGAATCATAGGAACAATTTTTTAAAAGCGCAAAAGTGGCATGCAGAGCATGGAGAAGAGGGGCGGCAGCACAGAATAACTCAAACAGTTAATATAGCAAAAATAAAAGACCCACTGGTTAATCATGATGGGTGGGTAGACATTTGAATAACAAATAAACTCTTTATGGATTCATCTATTACAATTTGCAGCCTGTTATTAGCACATGCAATGGACTCTAACATGAAACCAGCTTTGAAACATGTGGAAGCCAGATGCACTCATTATAATCTACACACAATGCATTTACCCATGTAATTACCTATTTGTTTACACTTCTATCTTGCATTTACA
The DNA here is from genome assembly GCA_021292165.1 of Shinisaurus crocodilurus. Classification (NCBI taxonomy): domain Eukaryota; kingdom Metazoa; phylum Chordata; class Lepidosauria; order Squamata; family Shinisauridae; genus Shinisaurus; species Shinisaurus crocodilurus. Next base: position 4,635 of record JAHFWL010001402.1, read on the forward strand.
TCAAGGAGTTCCAAGTGTTTAGCCATACAACAATCCTGTGAAGTAGGTCAGGCTGAAAGAGAGCAACACGGCCATATCACAACTGAGTGTGATTTGAACCTCAGATTCCCACACCTGAACCCATTGTACTCTACTGTCTTTCCACTGTCTGCTACAATTCAAGCAACCCAATCTAGCGATCCCTTTCACTTAGGTGTGCATATGATGCCTCACCACTACTACCAAGAGTGATCCTGTTCATTTCAATGGTCTTTTGAAAGCCGCCCAGGTGCACATACATTGAGCTTTGGATTAGGGCGAAAAATGTCTAAACTGTCCTCAGTGAAGTCAGTAAAGGTCAACAATGACAAAAGTGTCCATAGATTTATGTAAATTCATGGTACACAATAAAAAAAGCTGAAGAACAGGATGCAATGTTAAGTGAATACAACGGTTAAGTCATGATTTGCCATCAAATCCATTTGAAACATACTGTCAGTATGGATACGGCATACACCAATGTACATATGCTTCGAAATGAATATCTTGAAATCTCTTTTATTTCATTGTCTTTCCAAAAGTCCTCCAGAGAACATTTTCCAATATGGTATTGTCTACCATGAACAATATTTCTTTGTAAGCAGGGAAGGGTCTTTGTATTCCACAAGAAAGAAAACCACATATTTCACAACTACAACCTTCTGTAACCTTCCTGCCCTCCTCACTCCCACACCCACACACAAAGACCCTCCTTAATTGTATTACTATTAGGCTGCCCTTCAACCCCCACTCAAATGAGGACAAGGCTAGTTCTGTATTTCATGGGATAACAATTTATGAGCAATTAAAAATGAAGAGACACAAAGCATTCATCACAGCTGCAGCTAGACAGGCAGTGGAGGTCAAAGGTTCCCGCAATGAAGTGTGCACAATATATTTTTATTTCTGTTTTCACTAAGAAGGAAACGGGTTAGCTAAAAATTATGGCTTGCCGTCTCCAGTTCAAAATAGGTGCACTTAATCTTTCAAGACAGTCCATTCTTGGGGCAGATGGGTGATGAAAGTGTGTTCACAAGCACGCATATACACAGAGAAAAGATTCTATATGGTATTGGAAAAATCAGAGTAATTATAAAAGGAAACCCGTTAGCCACTATGATTGTTCATAGGTAAGTGCTGCTTTAATGTAGTGACCAAGAGTGTGAACTCTGGACGAGGAAATCCCTGGTTTAGAACTTCCCTCAGCCATGGACTCACTGAGGCAAGCTACTACCTGAGGGAAGCTACTGTCTCTTACCTTTATCTCCTCTCCTCACATCTCTAAGCAATATGGATATAATAATAGGAAGTTGTGGTGGTAAGGATGGCTGGGATCAGGGTTGTTTCCACACCAGCCCTTTACTCTAAAATCACTATCCTATGTTCATTACTTCCAATGGGAAAGCCAAAAAATATAACAGCCAAACAATTGCATGCATTCCAGAGTTTCCTCTTGGCTGTTTTTTTTCAGACCTGACTTGTGGTGATTTTTGCCTTTTAAATTGAGTGTTACCTGTTTGCAGGTTCAGCCCAATTTATTGCTTTTCTGCTCAGTGCAGCAGGGGGATTAGTGATTTACAGTGCAATCCTATATATGTCGGCTCAGAAGTATGTTCCACTGAGTTTACTCCTAGGTAAGTGGGCATAGGATTGCAGACTAATTGGCCCGTGTGTGTGTGTGTGTGTGTGTGTGTGAGAGAGAGAGAGAGAGAGAGAGAGAGAGAGAGATATTACTGGTTTCTTTCCATTACTTTTTTCCCCTTCTCCTTGCTATTATAGCAAAATAGTGCTAGTCTGTTATAATGGAGAGAAAAGAGGGGAAACACAATGGAAAGAAACCAGTAGTTTCAATCTCTCCCCTCCAGGGAACGAAACAGGGTCAATTCATCATTAATTGCAAGAAAGCAAATAAGAAACTTTCCTGTTCTTTGTACATCACCTCAAGTGGAGGAGCGCTCAAAATATATTCTAAATAAATAAATAATAAAATAAAATTAACTTTGAAAAATACCTTTTCTTAATGGAACTTAATTGTGAGTAGACATTATAGCAGAATCTCCGCATGGGGAAGGGCATTGCTTAATAACTATCCAATGGTGTCATCCCACTAGTCCAAAGCTTCTGCCACTTGCAGAAACCCTGTTTCATCCAGTCTAAAACCCAGTACTTAGATTCTGCTTGCACAAGCTGTTGTTCAAGGTGTTCCACAAGGTGTTCTGCAACTCTTTACATTTTCATTAGGTTAGGTGCTGGTTGTGCTACTTGTTCTGCTGGTGGCTTTGCAACTGTTAGTGGAACAATGCCAACTGTTGTAATTTTTCCACTTGCAAAATGTTGGTTATAACTCATAGGGTTATATTAAGAGCTATGTGGAACTTTCATTTTAATTCCAGCTAATAATGCAAGCTCCAGTATAGAAGCAACTAATCCGTTGAGCACAATTCTATTGGATGGAAGACAGAGGGCGCTGGTCACGGAGCCCCCTGTCCATCCTAAGCCTAAGCACCACTGGCAAGAGCCTGGCAGGGCAGGAAGAAAAGCTGAGGCTTTCTTAGCCTGCCTGTTCTCTCATTTAGCTATTTTCACTAGACAGGCCTTTGAGTCCTGTCTAGCTCACTCACCTTGCCTGGGGCAGGGACGGTAGTTGAAAGGCCTTTTGATCCAGTGGGTCCATGGCAGGGGTGGTGCAAGGTACCAAAAAGATTTGGGGCTCAGATCCACAGGTAAAAAATGCACAAATTTGCAAATGCTAATTTACATATGCTCTAAAGTCTCAGTCTCTCTCTCTCTCTCTCTCTCTCTCTCTCTCTGTGTGTGTGTGTGTGTGTGTCTTTAAAGGACCCTGTCTCCTAAGGACTCTCCTATTTGTAAAAAGGGATATATGGACAGGGGAGAGGAGGGCATTTGATTTCAGAAAAAAATATCAGGCAGAAAGCTTCAGGGGGGGCAGCAGGAGGTGAAGCACATGTGGGCAGAAAGCCAGCTAATCCAGGGGGATCAGATGCAACAGAAATAATCAAGGCCCCTGTACTTTTATTTCAGCAAGTGCCCATGGACAGCAGGGTGGTGGAGCAGATAGCCTCCCGGAGATTCAGGGCTCCACATGAAAGATTCGGGGCTCCTAGTGGGCCATTCCCTAACACCACCTCTGATCCATGGCTTCTCCATTCCCCTCCTTGCTCCACCCACTGGCACACCCCTGTCTGCCCCTCGCCTTCCTCTTCCTGAGATTGGAGCTCAGACTTCAGGAGAGGGAGCCACTGTGGAGCTTTTCTCAGCAGCTGGGAGGGGTGGGCTTGAAGGTAATCCCTCAGATTTCCCCCTTTGAGGTTGTAGCCCTGAAACCTCAGAAGGGGAAATCCTCAACACCCTATGGTCCTCAGACACTGTCTATGGGCCATAGGATGGCTCTCTAAAATATTCTCATTTATCATCATCATCATCATCATCATCATCATCATCATCATCATCATCATCATCATCATCATCCATAGCCTTTCTTCACTGAACCGTTGAAATTCCTAAAAGTATCTAATGGTATTAGCCATTTATCCAAAAGTGACTGCACATATTATTTCTTCATGTTTTTACATGCCTACACCTACATAGGAATTAATCATTATATTCTGGCCTCCTGATCCTACCAATTGGCTGAAGGGGTATCACTGCAAGCAGTCAAGGCCACTATGGTTGGACGATTGAGTCTCCTTTTGCTCTGATTGATTTACACATTTGCTTTTACACAATTCTGTTTTCATCTGACGTTAATTATGGATTTATTTATTTATTTTAAAAAAACACATTTCTCTCAAAATGCATATTTTATATATAGTTCAGTAAGATTAATATTGTGAGTTTACATACATTGTGTGAGTGTTTCTCCATATATATGTCAACACTGTTATTGTCCAAACTATCCTAAATGCTTTTGCAGAAGCATACGAAAAACTTGGTCTCTCACTTAACATCAAAAAACCCAAAGTGCTTCATCAGCAAGTGAAAGCTAACCCTTTGGTGATGCCATCTATCCAGCTTGGCGGGACAATACTGGAAAATGTCGATCATTTTCTCTATCTTGGCAGCTATCTTTCTGTTACAGCTAACACCGACAGTGAAATCCAGCATCGTTTGAGCTCCGCAAGTGCCGCGTTTTCTCGAATGAAACACAGAGTGTTCGAGGATCGGGATATTTGTAAGAAGACCAAAACACTGGTTTATGAAGCCATTGTATTACCAACTTTATTGTATGCCTGCGAAACATGGACTATCTATAAACGTCACTTCCACCTCCTTGAAAGATTTCATCAATGTTGCCTCCGGAAAATCCTGCGAATTACTTGGGAAAAAAGGCGAACAAATGTCAGTGTACTGGAAGAAGCAAAGACTACTAGCGTTGAAAAAATGATCCTTCAACGCCAACTTCAGTGGACCGGTCATGTTGTTCGAATGCCTGACTGCCGTCTCCCAAAGCAGTTATTTTATTCCCAACTCAAGGATGGAAAGCGGAATATCGTTGGTCAGTATAAGAGGTTTAAAGATGTTCTTAAGGCTAATCTAAAAAAATGCAATATAAACATCAAAAACTGGGAAGCTCTGGCCCATGAACGATCTAACTGGAGGTTGGCCTTTCACAAAGGTTCCATGGACTTTGAAGAAGCCCGAGTGCAAGGTGAAAGGGAGAAACGTGCTAAGCGGAAAGCACGTCAAACGAATCCTTTACAAGACCATCTTCCATCTGGTAACCTGGCTGTGTCCTCACTGTGGGAAGCTGTGTGGATCTAGAATTGGCCTCCACAGTCACTTACGGACCCATCGCTAGAGTCTACACAATCCTCTTTAGAATTTCCTCCTTTTATCCCGGAAGACAATCTTACTCGGTCACGAGTGATCGCATGATGATGATGATGATGATGATGATGATGATGATGATGATGATGTGCATTCGTTAAAGAAATAGTTTTATGTGTTTGCAACATGAAACGTCATAGATATGCATGGGCAAAAATTGAATTTTTAATACATGTAGAGAGCAGAGAACTGGGTTATTACATTCAGAGAACAGGAATAGCCAGGGGATCACCAAATTCTGATTCACATTTTACTCAGGGGGAACAGATTTCATAATTCTGACTTTGAATTTGCAAGGATCAAATTTCTGAAGCATCCCTAACTATGATGCTGTTGAGTTGAATGGTATCTGTCTGTATGATATTTGTCTGCCTATCCATTTAATCCAAACTACCAAAACCTGGTGCCTTCCCCAACCTGGTGTGCTCCAGATGTGTTGGACTACAACTCTTGGCATCTCCAAGCCAGCATGGCTGGCTGGCGGATGCTAGAATTGTAGTCAGACAGATCTGGAGCACACCAGGTTGGCGAAAGCTGATCTAATCTAACCATCTAGTGATTCTTTCACATCTGTAAAATGGATAAATCTGTGCAGCATAGATATGCTGATCGAAAGTGCCCATGAACAAAAGTGCCCATGAATAATAATTTACAGGATGCTGTAAATCTGGCTTCCTGTTTTATAAAACACTTTCTAAGAACATAGGGTACAATTTAGCTTATCAAAAGTGCCCCTGGACACAATGCATTAAGCTAATGAGACATTCAGGTTCAGTTAACCAGGCGTACTGTTTACATCTGCCAAATATGATCAAGGGTATAGAAAGCCTTCAGTACCACTAAGTGAGAATTTGCATGAGAGAATGGAGAAAAGTGACTGCAGATCAACTCTTACATAACACTGAGCCTCGACAGCACCTGCAGCATGCACAGAAAAGCACAAACAAATGTAGCATTTTTTTTCATGTAATGCATGGTTGACCTGTGGTGAACTCTTGCCACTGGAAAAGAGCTAATCTTAACAGACTTTATGCTCCCTAAAAGCCACTTCTTCTGGGATAATACGGAACTGCTACACAATCTACCCAGAGCAATCCATGTTTTTGAGCAACCAACCACCCAGACTAATTGAGTAGCAACTACATGTTTATCAAGGACCTTTCACATGATGCCAAAAGCAAATTTTGAAATCTACGAACATGGGAGTGAGAACATGTATTTGTTGAGCTGCAAAATAATAATTATTGTTGAAGCTTTATATTGCATTTAGGTGGTACTGTTTAAAAGGTCTAGGTTAAAAGCTTATGCATCTCACCTATGCTATCGTTTTGTATCTATTCATGAATCTCTTAGTACTGTAAATACATTCCTCACCAAACTGCTAACACTTTTCCACAGTACGGCTCCTTGTGTTCACCCCCACTTTCCTGTCTGAGTCCTTCCTTTCCAGACTTTGATGTCCCTAATTGTGGTTTTTCAAGATATGTATGTGTGACTAATGTAGAGTGGCCATGTGTCCTACTTTATAGAGGGCAGTCCTCTATTTGAAGGGCTGACCAATCCAAGTCTGATTTAATGATAAAGGACCATAAGAAGGGAGAGCACGGAGGGGCCTTGACGATTGAGTCTCCTTTTGCTCTGATTGATTTACACATTTGCTTTTACACAATTCTGTTTTCATCTGATGTTAATTATGGATTTATTTATTTATTTTTAAATAAATAAACAGTGAGCACCTGGATAGCAGAGTGAAAAGGTACACTGGTCACCTGGTGACAGCTTCCCTCACTATGGTATTTCTATTTAAATTATAGTAATTCTTTCTATAGTTGTACCTATATATACACAAAGGTGTATATGTAAATTTATGCAAATTTTCACGAATGCATTTCCTCTTTTTTTAGTGATGTGTGGCTACCCTTGCCTAAAGAGAGACTGGAGCAGCTCACTTCTTGCCCACAGCTACATCTCTTGTGCTTCCTTCTTCTGCTTCCCAACCCTGTCAGCCATGTCATGTCACAAAAAGTCTTGTTACAAACAGTGACAGTTAGTCATCTTTTAAAGACCATCTGAGGACATTCACTGTGGAAGCTAGACTGTGGCTGCAATCCTCTACACACTTACCTGGGAGTAAGCCCCACTGAACACAGTGACTGGGTTTGCACTGTGGCTTGTTTAAGCCATGGTGGGCTGTGGCGCATGCTGGGGCATGCCAGGAGACTTTGAATATTCAAGCCTCAACCACGGCTTATCATTTCATCTAAACCTGGCAAGGGTGGGTTGTTGGCATGGTTAACAACCCACCCAGAACCCATGGGCTGTTTTAGGGTTGTGGGTGGTCTTTTTAACATTCATCCTGCATTTTTATGAAACCTAGCATCGGTCGCATACTGGGGTGGTAAAAATCCCCCAAAAAGAAGTGCCTCAGGCAAGGCAAATTTAGCATATGAAGACTTTTGTCTTACTAAATGTTTTCCCCAGACTGTTAGGATCAGAATAAGAATGGATTTCAGCTTTCAGCCACTTCAGGTAACTAAAGACGTAATCTTTCCTTAATCCAGGCAACCTGCATAAGAAAAGCCAGGCATTAATGGCCATCAATTTGCATCTGAAAAGCCTGAGAAAGGCCTAAGGCCTGTAAACTTTAAATCAGCATAACAACACTTTCCCTCAATTGATTTCTTTTCTGTTTGAAGGAGGTGTTTGCTATTGTTCTTGGCTATCAAAAGAGATTAAGATGGCCTGTGGATGGCCTCCTATTGTTCCCCACTAAATGTTTCGGTTGTTTGGGATAAAAAAAATTCCGATAAAGTGTATTCTTATGGAGATTTCTGGGACCTTTTTTTGTCCCAGGCATGTTTGGTTTATAGAAAGAAAACTGTAAAAAGCAGGTGGCTGAAATCTGGTAATATTTTTTACTAAACAGTTTTAGACAATGTCCTAAAAGCACTTGCTGGTAGGTCTTATGTGTAATTACACAACAAAATGTGAACCCGGGTAGGTAATTATCCTGGAAAGCAGTTAACCATGCCAAAACCCCACCCTTGCTGGGTTCAGATGACATGAACTGTGGTCATGGCTTGAATATTCAAAATGGCTGCCCACACTGCAACCCACCATGGCTTAAATAACCCACCGAAGGATGCTTGATTTTGTGAATACAGATTGGCTTACTTCTGAGTAAACATGCCTAGGATGGCACTGTATGAGTCTTCATCATGCATCCCAAACTTTCAAGTTTATAATACAGATTTGTCTTATGGTACTCTCTTTTTTTACATTGGCTTTTGCTGCGTGTTTTACATAGCTATGTAAATGAAACTCGAGGAGAAAAATGTGTGAATTTGAAACAAAACACCTGGCAGCAGGAATAGGACTGACAATAGTATGATCAACAAGTTTGCTGGAGTGATTAGGATGTCTACCCTTACAGTCATCTCCAACCTGGTGCTCTCCAGATGGGTGGGGCTACAGCTCTCATCATCCCCAGCCAGCATTGCCAATGACCATGCTGGCTGGAGATGGTGAGACTTGTAGTGCAACACAACACATCTGGATAGCACCAGGTTGAGGAAGAATGACTTAAGGTATATATAAATAAGTTCTCTTTTGTTAATGATATTTTTAATAGTATCTTTCTTCCTAGTAATAATATAGTTAAACCAAACAAATGAAAACGTAAATTCAAAGAAGGCCAGAAAATACAAGACACATATTATAACCAAAATTGAAAATTGTCTTTCATTAAGACAGATCTTCATAGAATGCTTTACAAATTTCATACAGAAATCAAGTCCTTCCAAAAAGATGTGTTGACTTTAGAAACACTGCATTGAATAATTATTGTTTATATATAAAAGAAACACAAACCATTTGTCAATAAATGAATCCGATTTTGTTTCAAACCAATGGTAGTTATTTTAAGTACAGGTTGTGCAGAGCCTCAGGTCTGATGAAACAGAAGGTCATATACTCTGTAAAGAGCATCTCATGAGCACAGAAATTCAACTCTTGCATAATGAGCTCATCATTTTAGGGTGAAAGGTCATGAGAGATTATGGTGTAGCATTTATATATCTTGCTTCCCATAGCAGCTATTCCAAGGATATTAAGAGGAACATGTACATTGTTCTATTTCCAACGAAAGAGAGAGAGAAATTGGTATATTCTTTTTGGGATAGAATAGTCAAGAATCAAGATGGAAAGATGACGTCCACCCTATAGTATATTGTTTCTGCCTTGATGAGAATAAAGAGGGTCCCTCCTTGTGTGCAGGACCTCTCCACGTGTACATTTGTATGCCTGGAGAATGCTTTCCAACACCTTATGGAATGCCCTCCCCCCTGGGTATTCAGGTGGAGCCAACTGCGGCGGGTTTTAGGCACCAATTGAAGACCCATTTCTTTACCCAGGACTTCCCTCATTCATGGTACTACCCAGTTTGTTTGTTAGTTATGGTGGTTTGAGTATTTGATTTTAATGTTTATTTTATAACATTTAATATGAATGCTTCTGTATTTATTATGATGTATTTTAATGTATGTTAATCTTTCTTTGTAAAGCCCTTAGAGATTATTATTTTTTTAGATATCATAAGCAGTTTATAAATCTAACAAGTAGATAGATGATAGATGACAAATAGATGTTTGCCAGGGGAAGGTGTCCATAGTGCGTGCCAATGGTTGTGGGTAGGACTAGCCCATGCAGCCCTGTCACCCCGACTGCGCATGTATTCAACTTGTCATTCCTCTTACAATAAACTCCTTGGGATTGTGGATTCTACCTAGCTTGAATTTCATTTTCACCTCCATCCTGCCATCTGTTTGTTGGCAGTCAGAATCGCCCCGTGTTATAAAAGGGCATTCTGCTAACTGGGTGCAAATGTTTCTGTTGAAAATTACAGCATGAGTAATCACAGTGAGAGGTTTAGGTCTACAGCAGTTATACAGGTACTTTTGCATTTCCTACATGCCATTTTTTATCTTCAATTCTCAAAGCTCCAATCATTTTGCCAATGATTTCCATGAATCTTTCTGCTTATCCAGAAATGAGTTATTTCCCTGTGCATGAATCTTGCAGAATTTGCATATTGTGCACGTTCTACTCCTTGAAATGATGGTCTATTGTTTGTTTTAAGCACATTTGGAATTCCAAATGTAGAAAAGACTTAGTCCAATTAGAGAATGGCTTTCACAATCTCTGAGTGGGATTTGGTTCTCTTAGTAATATTAATTTCTTTTTTTTCAAATAATTTTCTTTATTACATACATTATATAAAACATATAAACACACACACACACAAAACCTCACACATCCATATAACTCCAAAGTGCACCCATCACCACGGGGCCAAAAGGTAATTGTATCCACATAATCCATTATTATTCAGAATTCCAAAAATACATCATATCTTGACATGGCTTACTCCCTTTTCCCTTTAGTAAAACATAATCTAAAAATGGTCCCCATATATCCTTAGTAATATTAATTTCTGCCTGAAGAGTATCTGAGTTAACTTAGGAGCACTATCAGTAGCCAAAGACTGATGTGTATTCCACTACGATGGAACACTGTTGCATCTCACCTTTCATGTCCACAATTAATTGCCTTTTTCTTTTCTTTTTTACAGAGGGCAGAAACTGTCAGGGCCAAAATCAGGGGCTGGTATCATCAGGCAGCTACTGACAGCCGATGCCCCCACTACCACCCCCTGACTTTGCCTTAGCTTTCCCACAAAGAGCTGGTGGGATGTTTGGACTTGGCTGGGAGAAATCTCTCTCTTCCCAGGCACTGTCAGGTGATGGGGCTGTTTGGACATTTGGTGGCCACTACTCTCATCATCTACAGGCACTGAGAGGCGGAGGGCAGGGGATACAGGAGGACGTGTGACTGCAGAAGCCTGAGAGCCTTCATCTTCAGGCAGCTGGAGAAGCCAGTGGTGAGAACAGAGGGGCCAAGAAGCTGCTAAGGAGCAGCTTAGAGGATAAAAAGCTTCTTTTCTGGGTAGGTGGGGTGTAAAAATAGCCTTCAAAGGGGACATTTGGTGTCTCTTTCTCTTCCTTGGAATGGGTTTGCTTGGGGAGCTCAGATGGCAGAGTCTGGCTGAGGGACCAATGAAGCAAAGAAGAAAGGAAGAAGAGTCAGGGAGGAGAGGACACCAAGGAGGAAGTGTAGAGTGATCCATCTCATTTTCTGGATAGGTCATTTCCTGGTTCAGATTGAGGAGTCAGTCATTTTTAAATTTCCCCTGGGGCACAAGTAAGAGCTGCCCATAGAAATAAATGGATAAATTCAAGCTGTTAATGTAGCTGTGACATTAAGAAATGGTAGCAGCAAAGAGAGGCATTTCTGCTCTTTCTAACTTGGGCTTTATCTATGAGGAAACATTTAAATGTTTTGAGGTTTTCAGTGTTTTAGAAAATAGCCCTGCCAATGCCAACTCCAAGGATATGCAGTTCATTATATTGCTGGCTGGAAGGAGATGTGGAGGATAGAAAGGCTTATGATAATCCTTCTGTATAGTTCATGCTGAATACTGCAGGTCAGTGGTCAGGCTGAGGGCGTGGTTTACAGCAGCTCAGCAGTGTTGTCCAGTGCTGTTATTATTCTGGTGTTTCAGATTGGTTGTTGGACTGAGAGATTAGCATACAACAACTCTGCCCTGTAGTTCCTTGTCATAACTCTATTGCTGTGTGTGTGTGTGTGTGTGTGTGTGTGTGTGCTTCATATCCAGTGTATAGAGCAGTGTTCTCCAACCTTGGGTCCCCAGATGTTTTTGGCCTACAACAACAGCTATGCTGTCTGGGGCATGCTGGGAGTTGTAGGCCAAAAACATCTGGGGACCCAGGTTGGAGAACACTGGTATAGAGCTAAGCTTTTCAGTAATTATTCATGAAAATCTACGAGCAGTGTACAAACCAGTGTTTGGAAAAATTCCTAGAAGACAACTTTGGCTATGAAATGGTCACCCACTGCATTTTACATATCCAGATCAGTGCAATGCAATCTTATACACATTGAATCAGAAATAAATCCCACCGTGTTTAATGTGGGACATGGCTTACATCCTAGAGAGTGAGTTTGTTAGGAATACCACCTCAGTGATTGAATTTCACACAGTATGAAGCATTTAAACACTATCAACACACAAATACAGGGTAATCAGTGAGACAACACGAATGTACACTTTGCAGGGCCAGCCCAAGACATTTTGCTGTCTGAGATGGAACAGCAAATCCCCCCCCCCGCACTTTGCATAGTGCCCAAGATTGACCAAGTGATTTTTTTTCATACCTTAGGCAGAAAACCCACTAGTGGGTGTAAAAAGACAATTAAAAAACTAACAATTCTGCCCTTGCTCAGGGAAAAGACCCTGCTGTTTGTTTGTTTGTTTAAGTTAATATGTAAGGGGCAGTGTACATTGATAATATGATGATGATGATGATGATGATGATGATGATGATGATGATGATGACGTTCCGTCAGGTATTGTGGTCCTAAGCCGTTGTTAAGATCTTCCGGGTCCAGAGAGGGTTTCTTCAGGAGTGGTCTCACCACCGCCTGTTTCAGGTGGCATGGGACCACTCCCTCTCGCAAGGAGGCATTGATCACCTCTCTGGCCCAGCCGGCCGTTCCCTCTCTGCTAGTTTTTATAAGCCAAGAGGGGCAAGGATCCAGAACAGACGTGGTTGCACGAACCCGTCCAAGCACCTTGTCAACATCCTCGAGCTGTACCAACTGAAACTCATCCAAAATAACTAGACCAGGCTGTGCTCCGGGTACCTCTCCTGATTCTACTGCTATAACATTGGAGTCTAAGTCCCTGCGGATGCAAGAGATTTTTTCCTGGAAGTGCCTAGCGAATATATCACAGCGAGCATCAGATGGGTCGATGATGTCCCTGGGGCCAGCGTATAACAGGCCCCGGACGACCCTAAAGAGCTCCGCTGGGCGGCAGAGAGATGTTTGGATAGAAGCAGTGAGATGTTGTCTCTTTGCCACCTTCACTGCCTCTAGGTATACCTGGCTATAGGCACATACCAGGGCTCGATTGCATCCACTAGGAGTTTTCCTCCACCTGCACTCAAGCCGTCTCCTGTTTTGCTTCATCACTCTCAGCTCCGGGGTATACCACGGAGCCGTACGAGCTCTGCTACAGAGAGGGTGCTCAGGAGCGATCGTGTCAACCGCCCGGGTCATCTCCCTATTCCAGAGATTGACCAGAGATTCGACAGGACCGCCAGCCATATCAGCCGGAAAACCCCCAAGGGCCCTCTGGAAACCATCGGGATCCATCAGCCTCCGGGGGCGGACCATCTTAATAGGTCCCCCACCCTTGCAGAGGGGGAAAGCTGCCGTTAGCCTAAATCTCAGCAGGTAGTGATCTGACCATGACAAGGGGACCGATTCAAAGTCCCCCACCTTCAGATCACTATCTCCATGTCCGGCTGAAAAAACCAGGTCTAGAGTGTGCCCTGCTACATGTGTTGGGCCGATGACATGTTGGGACAGTCCCATGGTTGTCATGGAGACATCCTTTCCATCCAGACTCTGGCGTGCTGCGGGAGAGAGAGCCTCTCCTCTCCTGGAGCTTGCTGGACTCTGGACGTGAGCGGTGGGGGGACAACGGTGACCCAGCCCAGAAGCTCCGAGTCCCCGGTGATGAGAGAGGAGAGGGGCAAACAGTTCGCTCATCACCCAGAGCAGAAGGGCAGCCGTCAGCGGAGGAGGAGGCCCAATATCTGACCTGCTGTGAGCACCAGAGGGCACAGGAGGCAGCGGGCGAAGTAGAGCGGCCCATCAGCAAAGCACCACTGGCTGCACTGCGGCCCCAAGCACTGCAACAAGTGATGCTCCTCAAGCGCCTGGTGGTTGGGATGGGACGGGCTGGCCCCAATCCGCCGCACCTGCCAAACCACCATTTGAAGCAGATGCTTCATGAGATGGCTGCCTCAGACACCTGGGTTCAGAATCATAAGAACATAAGCAGTGCCAGGTCCAGTTTTTTGAGGGGCCTTGGACAAGACTTCTTAATTGTCCACTCCCTCAGTGGGCCCTCTCCCCATTATCACCAGCTGCTCTGTCTTGCTCCTCAACCTCTTTCTCCTCATTGCTACCACTTGCTTGCTTGACAAGCAGAGAGCCAGTGAGCAGGCAGGCAGTGACACCGTGGATTATCTTAATTACTGCCACTTTTCATATACGTCTAGTTTCTTAGGCGTATTACAAAATGTTAACCATGTTTTATTATAGAATTTTAATTGCAGCCCCTGAGGAAGAAAAATTATTTCTATGTTGGGCAGAATAAAAGGTTTTTTTTCCAGGTATCTGAGAACTTTTTCTCTTCTGTTTTGGGAGGTAATATATAGCCATCAAGACTAGTACCATGATGAACAGCCTTATCCTCCATGAATTTGTCTAATCCCCTTTTAAAGCCATCCAAATTGGTGGCCATCAACACTTTGTGGTAGCGAATTCCATAGTTTAGCTATGCTCTGTGTGAAGTACTTCCTTTTATCTGTCCTGAATCTCCTACCACTCAACTTCATTGGATGACTCAAAGTTCTAGTATTATAAATTCCTAAGCATCCCTAAATTCTTAAGCATCCCTTAATGCCTAACCATCACTAGTTCAAATAAAACAGTTCATCCCAAGGCAAGCATAGATAGGTTGCAGACGAGATGTTAAAAAATAAAATTAAAGAAGGTGTGTTTTATGTTGAAACTTGCTCACTCATTGAGACTCTGCACAATTTTTGTTAATATAACATGTTTATTAATAAGCAGGGTTTTATACACAGCTTGCTGGCAGCATTCTAAATACAGGTCTGCAGCAGGGTTTCTCCTAGTCCATGGAAAGAGATGGAAAGGGGAGGAGAGCGGCAAGGCTGTACTTAAAGGGAGTTAAGTGCCTGAATAAAACACACCATGATTTCACCCTCGCAGGTTGTGGATCTGAGGGCCAAGCAGATATATCATTAGTCTCATGATTGGATGTTGCATACCCGTTTCCCCCCTTACCAACTAGCAGCCATGTTGGGTGGAGGATAAAGTTTGGGACTGCCATAGGTACAAAGAGTTAAACCCCACTTCAACCATTCTGTAGTCCTGATCTAGACACCCACCCACCTATTCACTATTTAGTAAAGAAAAATCAAGCACATAAAGTACAATCATGTGATTTTAACACAGCATCTGCTTTGGCCCTGAGAGTGGAGGAAAGACATGCAGAGAAAGGCTGCTTAACCCCTTCCCTCTTGTTCTTTTCCAGCTCAAAATCATGCCCCCCCCTGCTTTTTCACCAGTGAGGAAAGCTATGGAGTTGCCATAGCTTCCTCACAGCTTTCTGCTGCCAGGTGAAAAACAGTTTTCACCTGGCAGCAGGTGGATGACTTTAAGCCAAAAGACAACAGGAAGGGAAAGAGTTGGCAGCCTCTTCTTGCCTACCTTTTTCCTACTCCGATACATCTTGCTCAGGCTGTTCTGAGTTGTTAAAAAAAAAACCCAACAGATGAAAGAATGATGAGACTCCAGATAACATGTAGTTTGAGTCATAATTACTAATAGAACAATCTTCGTTTGCATGCATTTCAACTCAGCAAATTCTTCTAGTGAACAATTACTTTTTACTTCTTCTAACTCAGTTCATTTTGCAAGAAAACAAAACCTGAAACTTTCTCCATTCCTCAATTAATATTCCAAAAGGTTCATCTGAAAGATTTACGATTGGTTGTTGGAAGTTAACACTAAGGATCTGCCAAGTTATACGAAGGCCTGGAACAAAGATTTTGACAGACAATTAGATGAACAATGCTGCAACAGTATATGGAAGAGTGGTCTGCAAATTTCAATTAATGTCAACATCAGAGAAAGTGCTATTAAATTTTGAACTATGTGATACCTTAGTTTCAGACAGGCTGGCAATGTTATCTGGACAGGAAGGGGGCTTTGTTGGCAAAACCATGGCCAGCTTGGTTTCTTGTTTGATTTGTGGAGGAATTTCCCAGAAATGGGACGAGGGAGGTTGGTTGCAATAAAAGGATTTGAAATTATCATTGGCCTCATTGTCCCTTATGACCCAGTACTGAGTGTCTTGAATGGGTGTGGTGATCATCCTTTGGTTTTATTGAGTAAAGAATTGATACTGATATTATTTGTGACTGGTATGGTTTGTAGCTGCAACTGTGTTGTAGATTTTAGTATTGTCTAGCCCAGATGTTTGATTTCTAGCATTTGTTGTTTTTTATATATATTCTGCTGTGTTATTACTGTTTGTTTGTTTTTAACTATATGGGATTTTATTGTTGTTAGCCACCTTGGGAGGGCTCCTGCCCTGAAAGGCAGCCTAGAAATATTTTAAATAAATAAATAAATAAATGGGCAATCCAATGGTCCCTGGGAGAGCAGGATATTTCAGAGACCCTTCCCAAGGTCACAGACACTCCAACCTTGGTAGGGGGACTCTGAGATCCAATCCTTCCCCCACCCCCTCACAGCCATCATGGAAAGAGCTACGTTGCCTGCTTTCAAGGTTGTGGAAAAGCAACCTTGGACTGCTTTGGGGAGGGTGAAAAGGGGGCAGGGGAGTGGGTGGGAAGAGGAGAAGCCAGGATCTGAAGTAACCTGTGGTCTCTCCATCACATCTCCCTGTCCAGCACCAGTGTTTTGCCACAGGATCCCCAAAAGGGATTGGCAAAGGTTCTTTGAGGGATTTTCTGACCATAATAAATACTCCTCCAGGAAGTCAAAGCCAAACATGTTTATTGTAAAGTTAAGCCACAAGTACAACAATGCTATTCCCAGTTCCCTGATGGAAATCCCACCCCTTAGCTGTACAGTCACTGTTCAACCAACCCGAATGCTAAGTCCAGCAGCTCTCCGCCTGGGTATTGGGCTTCCACACTGGGCTTCTGCAAGGCTCTCTGCACAGCGTGCTCTGCTCCTCCTCGCTCCTTCCAGTTCTTCAGTACTCCACATGCAACCGCCACCAACGACCACCGCCAACAACAACCACCTCAGTCTGCACTTGCTCTTCTTAAATAGCACCAAGCTTCTTGGATTGCAGACCTCGTGCTTCATTGTTAGCACCTGTGCTGTTTGCAGTGTCATCCCTCTGGCCAGCAGCCAGATCACGCGCAGGTGAGTTGCTCTTGATTGCATGTTGCATCAGCTTGGCAGGCAGCCAAGTAATCAAGGCCAGTTGCTGATTCTTAAAGCAAACCTACTTTCTTAAAGCAAACCCAGAGCATAGAGGCAGAAGTCTGTACAACACTCCTGTACTCCTCGCCATCTTCCGCGACTCCCAGTACAACCAGTAAGTAAGCTAGATGGGCTCAGGGGTCTGTCTAGCTGAGAGGTTTTTGTTGTTGCTGTTTTCATTTTTTGAGGAACTGGAGGTGAAATCATCTCCGTTCTCCTCCTGCCCTGCTGGCTACAGCATGGCAGCGCATAGGATTTTCAGAAGCAATTGAGCTCGGAGGCTTCCATCTAACAGGCTGCAATCCCATCAGATTGGACCCTTCATAAATAAAGACTGCCAACATGACTTTAGCTTTAAAATGGAAAAAAAAAAGTTCCCGTATTTCCTAATATAGCCCCAGTGGGCAGAAAAAGGCTGGGACTAATTTGCAATGGAGAATTTAAAAAAATATTCAATAGCCAATGATATCGGGCAAATCCTGCTGGTTTTATTTTGGTTTTCAAAAGAGCCCCAGCTGAGAGAATTTATCGTAAATCCATTATTCTCCGCAATCTAGTCAGGGGAAACACACCGAGAAAGAAACAATCTTCTATGGGTGTATTCATAATCCACAGCTAGATAAGGAAATGAGGACGCAAATGGGTGCTGCTTATGCCCTTCCTCTGCACTACGCAGCTGCCAGCGGGGCTGAGCATACAGAGCAGAATTGCACCAATCAGGTTTCCAGGCAGGGGAGAGACAGCCTCAGTGATCCACATCCTACTGAACAGCTGATGCTCATGACTGCTGCTATTCTAATAGGGCTCCACATATGCACAGTTGCATATGGGCCATTGATTATATACACTTGAACTAATTCAAGTGTACTCTAACTAATCTTTGATTTGTAATTATAATTTTAATTTGTTTACAGTTAATCTTTGTGGATTAAAAAAAAATATCTTTGGCTGTCATACGCCTAAAATACAGAGAAAAGTATTTCATTAATAATGAGATGGTATATTACCCTGTTTAAACTTCAAAGAATAAGTAGTGATTACAGTGCCACTCGTTGGAAAAGCAGGAATAAAATTGGTACCTTTTATCAATTATGTATGTCCAGCTACAATTAACTTTTGGATTATTATTCTAGAAAAATCTTAATTCTATAACCATTCTACAGTTCTATAAATTTGATTCTAGACCCTTTGTTATTTTTACTCACACATACTAAAAATATAAAGACAAAATGCAGAGAATGAAGCTGCCATCCTATACACACCTGTCCCATTGAACTCAATGGGGTTTTCTTCTAAATATACCCATATAGGATTACACTGTTAATTTCAGATATGGTGACAACTGCTAGGATCCTCTACATAAAATACTGGCGAACAGAGAGAACTCCAAATGTAACTGAATAGGAATAATATATATATTTTATTTATTTAATACATTTTTATACCGCCCAATAGTCGAAGCTCATATAAATATATATATATATATATATATATATCATTGATTAAACTTATTAGCTATATGAGAATACAAGAAGGGAGGCAGAAAACACCATTGCTTATCCTTTAGTAATGTTTGGAATGATAAATTATGTGATACTGACAGTGGACATATTTCATGTATTTTTTTAGGACATTATAATTATAATGTGTAAAAATCATGTTGATGCTGCTATACTTGTTCTTAAAATAATCATAATCTCACATCACTGGTAAGAAATGAGAGGTCCCTAAATTACATTGTTTCTATACACATATTGTTCTTGCTGGATCAGAGTGACTGTCTTCCAACATTTGTAAAGGCTATTTTAGATGTCAATACAGTATAAAAGAATAATCGCCCTTCCATAGCCTTTGATCTTCAAAATGATGGGAGTCTTTTCTGCTACAGCATATATATTTACTGTGTCTTACAAGCAATGCAATAACAGCCTTTGCGCTCTCTTTTTACATCCTGCATGAGTTTTCTGTGTTTGCTTGAGAGTTGCAGCGTGATCAAAAGAGATTAAATAAATCAGCAAGCACTAATCGGAAGCCATTATGACAACTTTTCTGCTCAAATGGCTTGGCAGCATCTATCTGCTGACTTAAATGCAAACAATCACAGGCTTCCAAACTAATTATGGAGCAGAACATTGTAAGGCATAAGAGATTTGACAGCTATCATTACAAGGGGGGTGGGGGAGAAAGATGGAATTTATTATGCAAATGGATAGAGCATCTACCTAATGGAAATAGTAAAGTATGAAGGTAAACTTCAGTACTGGAACATTGATCCCTTCTCGTTTGTATGTATATATTTTAATTTTCCATGCTTAGGAAGCTGCCTTAGACCAAGTCAGACCATGGTCCAACTTGTTCAGTCCTGCAGCTTTCTAGGATTTCAGACCGGGTTCTTCTCCAGCCCTACCTGAAGATGCCAGAGATGGAACCAGGGACCTTCTGCATGCAAAGCAGGTGCACCACCACAGAGCTTCAGCTCTTCCCCAGCCTTACTTCAGAGCAAGCCACTGAGAAGGGGGCTTGTGGTTCTTGAAGACTTCACTCTCTCTAGGGGAAGTAACATGCCAGAGCTTCCTTATGACCAACTCTGTGCTCTTTCCATTGAAGGCCTCATTAAACTGCCATCATGACTGAGTTCTAATACTGATGTGATTAACTGCTAATTCCTCCCACTGTTAGAAACAGGGAGCAACTCAGCCCCTCTCACTGTTACTACAACTTCTTCCTGGTACTGCAACTGAGAATATTCACAAAAGAGAATGTTGATAAGAACTTTTGGAAGCAAGTTTGTCTCAACTCAAGAACTAGAGTAATAAGCTAGAATGAAAGGGTGGGACTGCACATCAACATTTATTTAAAAAAAGCTAATCTAGAGAAGCCAGATATGTGCCTGTGGGAAGCTTGTACCTCCAAGGGGGATCGTCCTTTGTGGCTGCCCCCAAAGGAAGGCAAGCATGCAAGGGCCCAATGTGTGGATGTGCAAGTCACATCCTGATGTTGACATAAAAGGATGGGGCTTATTATATGCCAGCCCCACCTCACCAGCAACACACTTGCCTTTTGGTCAGCACTCAGCCACCCACCAGGTATATGCAGATGCTGGTAACCCGAGGGGCTGCATAGGGATTTTGTTGCTATGTGCTAAGATTGGTCAGAGGTGCATGTTTTTTTCACCTGCTCTGTACTGATTCTCTTGGGTAGAGGTGAGGGGGGCAAAGTGTCTGTTAGAGGTGAGGTGCTTGGAGTTAAATAGGTTAGGTTGGTCACAATGAGGACAGAACAGTGTATGTAGAGTGTATAGCCACGAGTCATCAGCAAGCTCCCAGAGGCTCCAAGAAGGCAAAGGGGTTTCCTGTGAAAACCCTGGTTTCCTGGCAGGGCTGTGGGATTTGGGGGTGGGAAAAAGCACCCCTTTGGGGCCTGAGTGGATCACACACTGAGAGACATGGGCCTAAGGGGGATGTGACTCATGAGCACATCCCCAGCATGTAAAGATGTAGCCTTCAGGATGGGGAGAGTCAGAGCACTATCTCCA
This sequence comes from Shinisaurus crocodilurus, assembly GCA_021292165.1. NCBI lineage: Eukaryota > Metazoa > Chordata > Lepidosauria > Squamata > Shinisauridae > Shinisaurus > Shinisaurus crocodilurus. The sequence continues at coordinate 25,234 of JAHFWL010001402.1, forward strand.
AACTCCAGGCCATGGGGGGCTTGTCTGTATTGGCTAACACAACAATGACCGCATAGCTATTTCCCACTGCAGATCTCCTTGTGTAAGTTAATACAGTTGTGGCCCTAGTTTACCCAACTCATCTCTTTCTTTCTGGCTGTGGTTGCAAAGGTAGGTTTGCTTAAAGCCTGGTGGCCCTAACTCATGCACTTATCCAAGTTAGAGGATCCAAAGAGTTTAAAATGCATTGAATTTCTTTGTTGCATGTGAATCAGTGTGTGTATGGGTGAGAAGAGCAAATCTGGAGCCACTTAAAAGGCTCACCACCATATACGTAAGCTCAGTACCACAAAGAGAGTCTAAGTGTGCCTTAAAACAGGAGCCAGCCATTTTTTGTACTGTGGGTGGTGAGTCCAGCTTTCCCCCCACCATAGAACAATCACTGAGGTTCGAGCTTGTCAAGATTCTCCTGTTTTCACCTCTGAGTTGGGTTTGTTTCATTCCCGTTCCCAAATGTGGGCTTTTCCTCCCTTTTTGAACTGAAAAGTGTGCACCTTGGTGCACCTTTTAAAAAGTATGCACCCAAAATGCACACTTTCCCCCATAGACTAAAGGAAGAAAGTGCACATTTTAAAAAAAAGAATGCACACTTTTAAACACAACTTCAGGAACTTGTGAGCTCTTCCAGAAAATGTGCCCCCATTCACGTTCATGTTCAGGTTGTGAATGGGACAAATTCAAAGGAAAAATGAAACCAAAATAAATGATAATACATCCCTACTTTACACTGCAAATGAGAGACATACATGCCATTGGTTTCCTCTTCAGTTCTGTCCCTTTTTGCATCCTTCAAGCACCTTGTTTACCTTTTCATTATTTTAAGCACCACTTTTATGTTTATACATTTAAATGATCATACAGCACCTTAAAAAAATTATGCAGAAAATCTGTTTGGATGACGGGGAGAAGATGGGTTTGTGGATTTCAGAAGCCCCCAGCCAATCAGCACAGTTCACAATTTGTTTCAGCTGCACACGAGCAGAACTGGTTTTCCCTGAGGTCGTTGTGAGTGGAAGGGTGGGGGGAAGTCACGAGATAGACACAGTACTTTGGTGTCAACTTGGGCCACATTAATTTAAAACAGATCTGCAAAGGATGGGGACAGTGCAGGCTTCTACTCTCTACAGGCAACTAACCTGTAATGATATCAGGCGAAACATCCAAGCCCTATAGGGTGGTGTCTGTCCACTTGCCACCACCCTCACTCTAAACCATCCCAGTGTAGGGAGGCCGCCTTCCCATGTCATCCCCTCCTGGGGACAGAAAACTCTGAGTGGGCATGGTGAGTCAGCCTCAAAGGCAATCATACCTCCACACTGGGCCGCAAGACCCTGAGCATGAAGCCTCTAGAACTGCTAGTGACCATAAAAGTGCCTATCGGATGCTCACCGACCCTAACCCCAACTGATATATACCCACACCTACCTGCCTAGATGTGACCGGATCAACCTATGAACCAATTAACCGATGAACAAACACTACCCTCCCTTCTAACAGGGTGGAGTAGGCAAAAAAACAAAAAACAAAAACAAAACAAGCAGCCCTCAGCCAATCAAGCTGCTTGCCAAGAAATTCTACTTGGCCTCCAAACGGGTGACCAGGTAAACCCACAGTGCATACAAGGAGGGAGGGGGCCAAAAGATCTAAAGAGGGTGAGGTTCCGTGGGCTAATATTGCCCCGTAAGCCCCACCCCTCACCCGGTATGACATGCATGCTTGGCACGCTGCTTGGGCCCGCCTGTCTCCCTTCCCCCACCCCCGCAATATCCTTCCATGCCCAGACAAGCTGGGCACGTGTGAAGGCGTATCCCAGAAAGAGGATGGTACATCTGACGACAACATGGTCTAAGCTTTCATAGCTCTGCGAGTCTTCTTTTTTGGTACATCTGTACTCTCCCGGAGAGATTCCTTAAAATTGCTCACTGTTTGGGAGGGGCAGGAGAGAGAGATGATCAGCAGTCCTGTGAGCTACCTACGGTTTCATTTGGCTTTTATTTAATCACTCCAGTTCTCAACATCGGCTTCACTTTATCCTATGATTAATTAAGCAATCGTCTCTTTTTAAAGATTTATTTCCGTTTTGTGGAAAACTGAGGGCATGGTTTTTAATAAAATCATAAGATATATGATCAATACCCACAAATGCTACAAAAATATTGCAGGTCGAGCAATGAATTTTAAATCAATCATATATTTTTAATACCTTCTAGACTTTCTCTCTCTGCTCAAGAGAACACCCACAGATAGATATTATAAAACCTGCAGATTGTGTGTGTGTGTGTGTGTGTGTGTGCGCACACACGCACACACACGCAGACACACACACACACACACACACACACATGCTCGCACACACACAGCATATATAAAGGATCTATAAAGACTAGGGAGTACCCATTACATTTCATTTTAACCTTTAGTTATGTCCTTTTTAAAATCATATCACTGGAAAGAATATATTTATTAGTTTGACTAAGTAATTAAATTACCAATATCACCTTATAGATTGGGATTTTATTCAGATTTTACCTGTTTGGTTTACTTTATTTTTTGAAAGCACTTGGCCTATAATAATGTAAAACAACAACAACAACCCCATTGTATATTATTTTCTGATAAGGAAACATAAACAATAAAAATCAGAATCCAATATTAAAAGCAACAATAACAGTCAGTTTGGCAAGGGACAATATTACAGAATCTTTCCCAGTTTTACTGACAGCTGAAGTGAAAAAAGGGTTGGATCCAGACTTAGCCATACATAGTCATCATCATGACTAAGTTAAGTCCCATTGATTTCAATGGATGGACTCCATGTATGTCTAAGGGCTCTTCTAGATGGGTCTTTTAAGGATTGGTTTGCCTTCTTTGCAAGATTGTTTGGGCTGCCTGCACAATGTTGGCTGTCTCCTGCAGTCATCCCATGTTTTTCCTGTTTCTCCCATATTATATCACACCGCTAATTATTTTCTGAAGTGGAATGATCTGCAAACAAGCAAGCAAACAAAAAAACAACAACAAAAAACAGTGGTGTGGCCACCTGATTTGGGGAGCTTGCATTGTTTTCTGTGTGGCTGTGATGTGTAATGTGACATCACTGTGGGCGTGTTCTCGTGGCTTCAGGCCAGCCAGCTGCTGTGTTTCTCCTTCACAGAAAGCCGATGGCACCTTCTACTCTCTCTCCACTGCTGCTGCTGTTTTGTTGCTTCATTTCCTCTGCTCACAACACACACACACACACACACACACACACAAACTGGGCTACTATGAGGTGTAGGGGAAAAAAGATTTGTACAGAGTTTTTTGTTGTTGTTGTTCATTCCCCCATAAGTGTGCAATTCTGGAAGATCAGGGGCTCACTGCTGTGGCTTCCTCCACACTTCCTGATTAATTCTTAAAATATTTATTTTAATTCTTAAAATAAAACAGTATTTTAAACTCACCCATGCAAGTTTAGCAACAGGGTGAGGAGGCCAGAGCAGTCAACTCTCCCCTCCCTTCTCATAGCAAGTAACTAAATAAATAACCATAAATATAAACAAATAGGTAAAAATAAATTGCCCACCTTCTGCTAGTAAACAACTTAGTTTTCCAGGTAAACAGACCCAATAATAGCAATAAAAATACAGTTAGGAGGGAAGAAAGCCAGCAGGCGTGAGTGCCACATGTATGACTATCTGCAGTTGGATAGAAGCTGTGAGTGTGCTCGGTGTAATCAGTTCCTGGCTCTCAGGGAACAAGTTTGTTCCCTTGAAACCAAGGTTGCTGACCTGGAGAAGCTAAGAAAGGCAGAGAGGTTGGTGGATGAGATCTTCAGGGTCCTAATAGCGGTGTCCCAATCCATGGGTGACAGCTCCTCTGCTGTCATGGAGAATGGGGGTCTCGGAGGGCATTATTCCGAGGAAGGGGAAAACGATCCCTTAGAAGGGACCCATTCCTCAGAAGATGAACAAATATCCTCTCGCACCGAGGAAGTGCCTCCAGGGAGTGGGGGGCTCGTGGTAGTGGGAGATTCGATCAATAGACACATAGGCAGCTGGGTTTGTGATGGGCATATAGACCGCATGGACGGCATGGTAAATTCCCTGCTTGGTGTGAAGGTTGCAGATATCATGCACCGTCTAGATAGCTTTGTAGATAGTACTGAGGTGGAGTCAGTGGTCATGGTCCATGTTGGTACCAATGATGTGGGAAAATGTAGTTATGACTTGTGAGGTTCTGGAAGCCAAATTTAGGTTGCTAGGTAAGAGGTTGAAATCCAGGACCATGAAGGTGGCTATCTCTGTTCCACATGCAGGGCCAGCTAGACAGGCGAAGCTGAGGATTCTCAATGTGTGGATAAGACAGTAGTGCAGGGAGGAGAGGTTCAGATTTGTTAGGCACTGGAGAACATTTTGGGACAAGCCTGTACATGAGGGACGGGCTCCCCTTGAACCAAAATGGAACCACACTGCTGGCACGAAGCATAAAAAAGGTGGCAGAACAGCTTTTAAACTGAACCTTAGGGGAACGCTGACAGGAGCTGGGAAGTATCTGGTTCGAGTTAAATCATCCCTAGGGCACGAAGATGAAAAAGTTTCTGATTGCCCAAATGTAGAAGGGGAGGAAATAGGCCATGAGCATATGGTGAAACATGATAGCCAATCAAAGAGGCCCAAGTGCCATAGCAGAGGATACACATGCCAGAGATATCTGTGGAGGGGCACTGTGTATAGGTGTTTCTATGCAGATGCTAGAAGCCTCTGAGCCAAAATGGGAGAGTTGGAGTGCCTGGTTTTAAAGGAGAAGCTAGATACAGTGGGGATTATGGAAACCTGGTGGAATGGAGAGAACCAGTGGGATACAGTCATTGCTGGATATAAATTCTATAGGAAGGGCAGGGAAGGGCGTACTGGAGGAGGTGTTGCTCTGTATATCAAAGAGGGCACAGTGTCAAGCAGACTAGAAAGCCTAAAAGGGGCAGACTCTTCCACAGAAGCACTGTGGGTGACAATACCTGGCTCCAAAACTAATTTAGTACCAGGAACATGCTATCATCCTCCAAACCAGAATGCTCAGGGTGATCTTGAGATGGGAAATGAAATCAGGGAGGCCTCCAAATGAAGAAGTGTTGTAATAATGGGTGACATCAAATACCCCCACATTGACTGGATAAATGCATGTTCCAGTCATGACAAAGAGGTTAAACTCCTTGATGCCTTAAACTACTGTGCAGTTGGTCATGGAACTGACCAGAGGGGAGGAAACACTGGATTTAATCCTAAGTGATATCACCCAGGACCTACTACGAGATGTAAATTTGAAGCGACAATTGGAAACGGTGACCACAGTGTTATCAGAGGAAAAGGCTATGTTTGCTGATTCCTCCTCCCTCTGCAGCCCCTGCAACACCTTCCCTACTCTTCTGGAGGGTCTTGCAATTTCTCCAGAGCAGTTTTTCAGGGGAAAATAAGGAACTGCGGTGGGGGGGGAGGAATCAATGGAGATAAACTCCCCCACCACTCCACCAGTAGAAATGCTCTGGATTGGAACCTTCTATGGATTGATGGAGCCCTTCTGTCCATGGAAAAAGAAGCTCAATTCAAGCCATAGACCCTACTGTAAGATATCAGTCCAGTTTCTTAGGTGTTTGAATACATCATTATTCATAGGAAATCGATGCAGGGAATTTATAATTTGTCTGAAGTAAAAGTTCAGCAATGTTTGAAACAATTTGCATGAAAACTTTTGTGGATTTCTTACCACAAAAGGAAAATGCAGCTAGAAGTGAAAATTTAAATATTAAAGCTATATCCCTCTTAAAGAAAGAACATGTTAGTTAAGTTTATTGAAATGTGGGTACCATGAATTTTAAATGTAAGAAGAGTCAGTCTGCATTAAAGGATTTTGTTTATCCTTTCTAGAAGTCAAAAACTTGAAGAAGCCTTGAATTGCACCATTATGTTTTGGGTGTCGCCCGGATTGCAGGGATAGACAGAACAATTAAGACTGCACAAGATTCTCCATCTCTAACAGACAATAGGAATAGGATTCTCTTTTTCCTGGAATGTCAACCCAGCCACTCAGGCGAGGCGAAGAGAATTTCTTCCACTTTAAAAATCCTTTGTTCAGGAAGTAGCTAAGGCCTACATTTTGTAACCAGCAAGCTATGTGCAGTTTTCACCACGAAGAATGATTTCTGAGGAGCAGCTGTGACCAAACAACTTTTGAGAAAGTGCAGAAGCTTCAATAAGAACAGAATATTCTTGAAAGTCCAGAAGCAGGCAAGTGACTGAAGAGGAAATTGTTTGAATGGAATGTGCTCCTCTTTATTATTCAGCAATTGATTATACTGGTCTTTCTTTTGGTTTGGTGTGTGAATGAATTACTTTTTATATCACCATAAGTGCCTTTCAATTCGTGTATTTCTTTAACTTATATAGCAAGCAAGCATTCTTTAAGATAATGAAGCAACAGCATGTAAATTGATCTAATGCCCCAGTTCAAACACTTTCAATGGAAACACTTGTAGGGCTGAGCAAAGATGGCCTCCCAAAATTCTTCACCCTATGAGCAGCAAAATTGAGTGTGAGGGGATTACACTGTGTATTCTCCAGTGTTTGGGGTGATGCTTCCTTCAACAACATTTTATTCATTTATTTTATCTATAACATTATTTATGAGCCACTATTTGACCCCAAAAGGGCCAACAAAGCCAAATCATGAATTAAAAACCTTAAATTTTTGGAACAATGAATTAAAAACTTTATGAATTAAAAACTTTAACATACATTTTTAAAAAACAAATTGATTGCACGAGTGGACTTCCGACTGAATGAATGGGACTTTCCCTTTCTCCTCATTAATGCAGGGTTTCCTGACCCTATGGAGCACATTTTGCTCCCTGGTGCACACCAGGGAGCACTCCCTGGTGTGCAGGGGGCTGCAGGGGGAGGGGGAAATTATTCAATTGGTGGGAGGGGCTAATTGGATACAACCCAATCGCATACAAGATTAAGATCCAGAAATTAAAAAAAGAGACACATCCAAAAGCCATTTCACCAAATACCATCCAGGTGAGGGAAATTCTCCAAATGTTTGGGAGAGTTCCAAAAAGAATATTCACAGAAAATTTTCCAGAAAATAAATTTCTGAGAAACTTCAGCTTACCTATACACAGGATAGCCAGGTGCTATCCTACAGATTATATCAGGGAGAGCAAGATAGTATGAAGCACTGCTGTCTTCCATCTAGAGACATGTGAAAGATTCCCTCATTCAGTCAGGCAGGGTGACAAACTTACCCCAAGCACAGTTTACATTGCAGAATTTACACAGAAGTGGACCTACAACACAGTCCTCCCATGACATTGTTTGGTACTGTCTGTCACTTGTACAATGCCCCTAAATTTCAGCCTCTTATCACATACCATTTTCTTTCTGGAAACAAAAACACTCCTGGGGCAAAAGATATCCCAATAATTTATTGGTTTATGCTCTAAACAAAAGCAATGCACTGGGATGTAAAAATGTACATTGGGTTCTCCCCCCCCAACAAAATGACGACAACAACAACAAACCCCTTGTCTAGGGAGGCAGGTTGTTATGATAATTCTGGGCAATAGATTCCCTCAAAGGAGAGAGGCTGACCCCCACACTCTGTCAAAAGGTTTGGGATCTTTGGCTGGGGTAAAGACGCAGCTGGGTGAAGTACGAGCTTTGCCCTTTAACACTGAACATACATACAAACACACACACACACTGACATAAGAAATAAAGAGTTGTTTTATTTAAGATGAAATATAGAGCAGGTACAGTATCTTGCTTCTGGTGGTACAGTAAACCCAATGACTTCAGGCAGCAAAATACACTTACGCTATTGCAAGCACACTCTATAATTCTAAGAGAAAGGAGTCCCTGTTTACCGCCCTAGTAGCCTTATTATAGTGGTGTTCATGTACCTGTGGGGGGGCTCGCCTCTCCGCCATTGCGATTCTCCGTGGCAGCGCCACCCTGCCTCGTTCTTCCGAGCAGCGCGGAGCGTTCTCCGCGCAGCTCGAGCTGCCGCCGCCAGGCGCAACAGGACCAGCATGGGCGGCATGGGTGTGTGCCTCTCCACAGCGAGCCACCAGAAGAAAAAGGTGAGCCCGCGTGAGCCTCGCATGAGCGTTAGCGGGCCCGACTTTGGCCCACTATGCTCGCGTGAGGTGATCAGAGACATCCCTAAAAGGGGTGGAAGAAAGGCTTCCGTCTAAAGGATAGTGAGAGAAAGACGTTCCGGTTACTATCTTGTCCATTGGTGGTCCCTGAGGTGGATCTCCCAACCGTAGTCTACCGATGTGCGCGTCGAGCCTCGAGTGGCATAGCGGACCGAAATCGGCCCGCTCACGCCCGCACGAGGCTTGGTCAAGCCTACCTTTTTCCATCGGCGGCTCACCTCTCCGTGGCGAGCCACCCGCTCCGCCCGCTCCGGTCCCGTCATGTCACTTCCGGCACTGGAAATGACGTGACAGGACCCTGCGCAGGCATGCTGGACCTCCTGTGCCATGTACTGTGCCTGCACAGGGTCCTGTCGCGTCATTTCCGGTGCCGGAAGTGACGCGACGGGACCGGCAAGGGCAGCTTGAGCGGCGTGGAGAACTGCTCCGCGCTGCTCAGAAGATCGAGGCGGGGGCCCTGCCGCCATGGAGAGTTGAGGCGGCGGAGAACCGGGACCCCCCCCAGGTTCGATCCCACCGCTACCGTAGTCCCATGGAGGCAGGAGGTGATCAAGAGGTCTGCGTCTCAAACACGCCAGCGTGCTTAGATATCTTAGCAGCATGACTCTCTCAACCCTCTCCCAACACACCTTCCCATTACTCAGACCTCAGCTCTTATATCTTACCCTGGGTTCCTGGCTACATGACAGCAGCAAGGGTCTCCTTTGTTTCCCTGATGGTCTTAATCACTGCTAATAACTCTGTCCTTTGTGTGTGGCTATGGCCCTTGATGGGTGTCATAGGGGGAAGCCTTTGCAGGTACCTCTTACCTGATTAGTTTAATCCTCTGAAGGAGTCCTGTCAGGGCTTGTGGCCATCCCTTTTTCCAGGGCTGTTTCAGTTTCTTTTCAGGAGTTGCTCTCTTATCCCTTCAGGCTATACATGTTAATCTGATCATCACAAGACCCATCCGCTTCCCTTTCATGTTTCCTAGATTCCAACCCTCTCCATTCAAGCCTTCATTTGCATCCTCTGCGCCACTTGAAACTGTTCATTTCTCCTGAACCCAAGCTTACCCAGGCTCTTGTTGGGGCCTGTTGGGGCCTTCCCTGTGAGCTACAGTCATAGCCAGATGATCATGACTATATCCACTCATAACAAGACTTAAGTAGTCTTGTTGTCAGTAGCAGGGATGTTGAAGAGTCCTTGGTCTCGAGTCACGAGTCGAGTCACGAGTCTTTGGACCCGAGTCTCGAGTCCGAGTCCTTGGTCCAAAATGGTGACTCACGAGTCACGAGTCCTGAGTCACTCCCAAAACTGACTCCACGAGTCCCTATTAAAATCAATGGGGTTTCCCCCCAACAAAATAAGGCTACTTCAGATGTGTGGCTTAAATAAATTCTAGGCACAAGTGTGCCTTTTTATTTCAAAACTCTGCAACTGATTTTGGCAAGAACAGACCAGGCAGACAAACCCAAAATAACCAGGCAGGCAGAGGAGGCAGGGAACCCCAAAGCAGGCAGGCAGAGGCCTTTGTCTTGGACAATTCAACTGCTGAACAGGTCAAGAAGAGACCACGCAGGCAGAGGAGGCTGGGAACCCCAAACAGGCAGGCAGAGGCAGCCAAACCCAAAATGTCTGACCCTAACCCAAACCCCCCACAACAACACATCAATCAAAATAAATCTCAACACATCGTTGGGGCTGCGCTCCTGGTAGCTGTCCATAGTGGCTGAGCAGCGGCGCGCCTCGCTTCCATGCGCTCTTCACTGGTGATCGCGCTCCTTCTGGCACAGCCAGAAGACTCGTCAACAGCCCAGGGATGTTGACGAGTCCTTGGTCTCGAGTCCCGAGTCGAGTCTCGAGTCCCATTAAAAATATTGGGACTCGAGTCCGAGTCGAGTCAGAGGGGGGACTCAGTCCGACTCACGAGTCGAGTCCTCGAGTCCGAGTCCCCATCCCTGGTCAGTAGTTGGCACAAGCCACTGGGGGAACATTTACCTAACCAGAGACAGATTTCTTATGGTGTTAGAAAAACATGCCACGCAACCTAAAAGCATTAGTTTTTCATAATAAGAAAGGTTTGCTGAACGTTTTACCTTGAAAGCTTATGTTACTTCTCTAATATTTGTAATATTTTGAGTTTAAAACACACTTCCGATCTTGTAAACATCTATTATATTTCCCTCAGAAACACACAGCAATGGAAGCCCAATATGCTGAAATAAATCTTTAAATGAAACAAACAAAAACAATAAAGGAGTTTGAAATTTGCACCTTTATTTAAGCTTTATTTCCTGGAGAGATATAAACATCTGAGGTATTTAGTCATTCAGCCCATCTCCTTGGTTTTTTCTCTTTTCCATTTTGGTGACAGTAACTGCCTGTAATTCCCTGTTAGGGCTTCGCTGCGGGACCCAAGAAAGTCTCACAATAAGGTTTTGACATTAGAAGTTACTTGAAGGTTTCAAAGAACCCATTATGATCTGTCATTCTGCAAAATCATGTAACTAATATGTACATTTTTGCCATTCTGTCATACATTAAAATGTATGCTTCCAACAGTCTTTTCTGACAACAGTGACGGTGCTATTATTGAGAAATGACACACATACCCCCATGCCTTGAGGCCACTTGAAAACTAAACCTAGTACAAATTATGGCTACTTTTCCATTAATGAAAATTTCTCACCAGGAGCACATTATAGCTGTTCTCTGCTGCCTAACTATGCTCACTTCCCAAATCATTCTCATGTCCATAAATGTATTGGCTGGAATATTGACTTCTGAAAATAGCTTTGGGCTTTCATATCCAAACAACATATTTTTAGGGCTGCCACCTTTGGCTTTCCTGAAACATCAACTGGGGAAAAAATCCTATGGGCATTCTCGTTTTCACGGTGACCCTTCTGACACAGTAGGGTTATGATGGGCGCAGAGGATGGATGGGAAGCCAGGGGTGAAGGGAGTTGCTGGGGATGGAAAGAAAAACTGGAAAGAATAGAATAGAACTGTCCTCTTCCTCCCTGTTTGAGGATCAATAGTAGAGGGAAGTTGTGTGAGTAGTTACTCTGGGGTGAGTAACAGTGGGCTAAAGCAGAGACATGGGGGAGAAGATCATTTCCTGTGCAAAGTACTGTGCAATGTGCAATCTTTTCCCTTTCCAGTTGTAAGGTGTCAGGGTGTGTGCCTTAAATGGGGGGCACCCAGCAATCAGAACTCTGTGATCTACCTCCTGTGCCACCAGCACTGTCTCCTCCACAAATGTGGCTTAAATTTAGGGATGTGCAAATCAGGAAAACTTGAGTTTGTCCAAGGTTCTCTTATTTCCTCCTCAAAGCTTGTTCTGACTCCTGTCTGTATCAGATTGTGAACTTTGGTTCTCCCCCCCCCCCGAAGATATGTGCACATGTACACATCAATTTTCTCCCATTGACTAAAGCATGTTTGTGTGCATTTTTCAAATGAGCACATTTTTATCCTCGCACATTTTTCAAAAGTATGCATTTTTTAAAATGCTTTTGTTGTTGTGCGAATCACATGGCAAGCTCAGGAAATGTACAGACTTCAGACTACAGATTGCATTTGAGTCGGCGTTCGGTTCCAGCTGTTGCAAATTGGTTACATTTTGACATCGGTCAAAAATGAAATGAAATCAATTTCTCACCCATCCTTAGACTAAGCATTGTAGTGCAAGGGAGCCACATAGACTGCTGTAATTGTCAGCTGACCCTACAAGCCAGGCTCAGCTGGTCTTATAAAGCCCTGACCTCAGAGCTGACCTAGTCTGACCAATTTGCTTTACTCTAAGCTGCTGCCTCCATAGCAGTCTCTTGGTGCCTTGCCTTGCTTCCCATGTCTTCTCTGGAACTGAGCTCTTGGCCCCTGCCTCTGCTCCCTCAAACCATGATGATGTGCTTGCTCCAGCCTCAACCTTGCCTGGTTGGGCCATATGCTTGTTGCAGCACCTGACAACTGAGAGCACCCCCCCCCTACTGAGGCCTGACTCCAGCCTCCTCCATTCACTACCAGCAACCCCTTTTCTCCTGGTTTCCTGTCCTCTGCCCACATAGCTACATGCTTTACTCCTTGGCACAGGAATGGAAGATCTGGATCATCTCCCATTTTTTAAAAAATCGAAACCAATTGCCTTAAAGGGCAGTATCCAATACTGTCACAGGACTTGCATAATCCAACACAACTGCAATGGCATTAGTGCTTGCTAGGATAAGAGGGGAAGTGGCAGCTTACCACCATAATTCAGCAGCAAATTGTACCATCATAATTCAGAGGCAAATCACCACTTTCCCTCTTTGCTGAGCAAGTGCTAAGGACATTGCACTAGCGTTAGTTGATGCTAGCACAAAATCATGAGCATTAGTTGACACAAGCACCAAGTCATTAGCACTAGCACTGTGACATCATTGGAGACTGCCCATGGCAATTAAAAAACTGGAGCCACTGGTAGATCACTGGCAATAAATAAATGTGGCTGTGTGTCCTGCTGGCTTTCGGTGTAAGTTATGCTCCCTGATCTCTCCTATGTGGTAAAATTCTTCCTGTCAGAAAGGATTTGATAAGCTCATCTTTAGCCTATATGAGCAGTGGCATATTTCCATGGTTGCTCATGGAAGGCAAATATAAATTAATCTGCAGGTCTGCCTTTTGTTATTAACAGCCCAATCCTAAATGAGACTTCCCATATGGCAGTGTTTCTCAAATAGTGGGGCGCGCCCCCCTGGGGGGGCGCGAGGCTCCGTAAAGGGGGGCGCGCCTGATTGGCCAAACCAATTGGTAGGCCCGCGTGAGGCAGCGTCATGCTGCGCGCCAGGGCTCAGGCCACTGATGCGGCGGACGGGGACGACGGGCCTACCTGCTGCCTCCGTGCCGGCCACGCTGGACCCGCCGCTGCCCGTCGCATCATGTCCTGCACGCCGGATCCGCCGCCCGTCACGTCATGTCCTGCGCGCTGGATCCCCGCGCTCTGTTTTTGGCGGGGGGGAACCAGGGCAACAGGGCTGTTTAAGTCCTGTTGCTGCCCTGGTTCCCCCCCCGCCACCAAAAACAGAGCGCGGGGATCCAGCGCACAGGGCATGACGCGACGGGCTGTGACGGCGGAGCCGGCTTCAGCAGCGCGGAGAACACGCCGCTCAGAAGAGCGACGGACGGCAGCAGCAGCTTGAGCGGCGTGGAGAATGCTCCACGCTGCTCAGAAGAGTGAGATCGGGCAGCCGCAGGAACGATCGGAAGAGCCCAGGTAAGGCTCGTATTACATCCCTGCCCGTGCGTTCCCATGGAGCCGCCTCATTCTTGCCCCCCAGCCGCCTCATTCCCTCCTAGCCAGCACCTCCTCCTCCTTTCCCCACATTCTCCCTGGCTTCTTCACAATCCCCCCCTCTTTCCCCCTAAATTACCTTCAGGCTATGTGTACAATGTAGTACTATTTAAAAAAATTGAGTTGATGTTTTTTTCAATAAAAAACTGTATCATTGAAAGCCCTGTTATTGTGTTTTTCTTTTAAGACAAAATATGTTAATTAGTTCAGACAACTGTATGAGTTGTTTTTACTAAACTAAAACCCCAGTATTCAGGTTTAATTGCAGTGTTGGCACTTTGAAATAAATAAGTTGGTTTTGTGTTGCAGTTTGGGCACTCGGGCTCAAAAAGGTTTGCCATCACTGTTTTACAGTCGCGCGGGGGGGGGGGGGGAAATGTTTTCTTCTTCCTAGGGGGGGCATGACAGAAAATAATTGAGAAGCACTGCCATATGGAAATATGCCACTGCGTAGGACGGCAGCCTTAGGGTTGGTTTACCCCACCCCACCCTAGAGGGGATGACAAAATCCCAGTGTTTATTGGGAAACTGTCATTTTTAGATGTGTTTTGGCTTTTGAAGATGATTGAACTAGTACATATTTTGCTAGAATTTGTACATCAAAGGTTTTACGATGGACAAATTTATGTAAAAACAAAAGTAGTTTTGGGGCACCAAAATAAATGGATTTTCATGGGTTTAGCACAATGAAACTCAATGCATTTAAGCTTCAAACAGATTCACTGATATACCAAGCTATTCACTTAAATAAAAATGTTTTAATTTAGAACAATTTAACCGTGTGTGTGTGTGTGTGTGATTGGCTTAAATCCAGGAACCGTGGCTTAAATTCTGTTTTCTGCCAAATTGCATAATTACCTAACTGTAAAACTGTTGACCTTTGCAAATGCTGCAGCTAGACAATGTCAAAGATATTCAGAAAATCATACTACTGATTGCTATAATGACAACAAACCAATGTTGGTCTGCACTGCTGTGGCTTCATTTGTTTTCCTTTCCTTTTTGAAACCAACATATGATTTCGTTATAATTCCATTACCCTGACCCAGATCTACTTTAAGGCAAGTTAGGCAAAGAAAGGGAGACACAGTGACATTTAAGGGACACGGAGAGGTAAAGATAAAATCCTCTACAGCTTCTCCCACTTCCACATGGTACCCTAGGGATCTTTTTGGCCCAGTGGTGTACATGTGAAGGTGCATCCAATCTTAGACCTATTCAGAATAGACCCATTGAAATGAATGGAACTTAAGTTAGACTAACATTGGCTCCAACCAAAGGGAGGAAGAATTCCACATAGTCCAGCTGTCCCAATATTTATCCAAGGCAATTCCTGTTTGCTGCTGGTACCTGTCCCTGGTAAATTACAGTCCTTATTTTACCATATTTTACCTTTTGGGGAGATTGTGGGGTACATTTTTTAAAAAATAGATTACACAATAATGCTTTCCTTCCTTCTATCATTTGCATAACTGCCTATCCAGAATGTTGCTGAATGCATCTGAGTTGCAGCTATTCTATAATACCTACAGTCAGATCCATTGTAAGATGTAATATTCAATTAGACATTCTTGAGTTTTACAAAAGGACATTTATTATATGATCAATTTATTCATGCACCTTGCTTCAAAAGCCAGTGCAAGACAGACCATTGCAAAGTAAATGAAAGCTACATACAGCAGTGGAAGAAGAACCTATAGGAATGTGTTATGGTGCTTGTGTGGAAAGGTTAGGGGGTGCTTAGGAAGCATTGCCTAGGGGTTAGAGTAGGGTTGGGCAACACATAGCCTGTGGGTAGCCCACAGAGCCACCAAAATTGCCCACACCTGGGTTTGAGTGTCAGACTAGAAAAGGGGAGACCCAGGCTTATATCTCCACTCAGCCGGGAAGCACACCAGGTGAGTTGGGCCAGTCATTATTTCTCTGACTAACCTACCCCACAGGGTTATTTTGAAGATAACTGGAAGGGAAGAACTATATACAGTACCCTGGGTTCCTTGGAGGATGGGTGGGATATGAATGCAAATTATTATTATTATTATTATTATTATTATTATTATTATTTGATGATGATGATGATGATGATGATGATGATGATGATATAAATTCCCTATTTTTTATCTATAAAATGTTGGAGGGTATGGGTTCTGTGTAAATCATCATCATCATCATCATCATCATCATCATCATCATCATCATCAATAAATATAAGCCTAGGCCAAAATTCCTCACCAAGTTCCACCCAAATATTCTCCCCCTTGGATAACGGAAGGCAATTTTGTATTCATTTCAGTGGGGAGTAGGTTATTATCCAAAATTTGAGGTGGGGTTGCTGCTCACATTCCTTAATTTTACAGTTGGCCAAGAGTTTTCCATGTTTTTCTTGCTTTTTAACCCCCCTCTTTTTTAAAGCCCCATGCTGCTCATGGCAGCAGAAGCCTCTCTCAGCAGGTTCCCACCATCCACACATCCTGCGATGCGTTGGGAGTGACACCACATCACGTGGACATTTTGTTGCTCCCAGGCATTCCAGGAAGCTGCCAAGAGAGTCTTTCACTGTTGCAACAGGTCAGGTCACTGCTGAAGTTTAAGCTGGTCGTGCTTTTCTCCTTTTTCTTCTGTCTCCCAATTTCTCTCACATTTCATCTTAGTGGGGGAAACTGTTGTCAGGTGACCTGTGTGCCTGCTCAGTCCTGCGCTCAGTTCTCTGCTAACTGTTGATGGGGAACTTCAAGGCCCGTCCTGCTCTCCATTCTATTGTCCTTGATCACTAAACCGGACTTGGACCGGACAGCCCTCCAAATAGAGGCCATCCTCTGTAAAGCAGGACACATGGCCACCCTAGTAGACTTTTAAAGAAACACGATGTGGATAAATTCTGCTATGAACAGAATTGGAAAATCATGACACTGGAATGGAAACTCGGAGCACCTATCATGACATGAAATAAAGGTTTGGGGAGAAGATGCACTAGCTCATTTGTTCTGAAATTTTTATGAATGAACATTTGCTGTTGGAAGGGAAAACAACATTTTGAATTGAGTGGAGGGGAGGCAAGA
Source organism: Shinisaurus crocodilurus (assembly GCA_021292165.1). Lineage (NCBI taxonomy): Eukaryota > Metazoa > Chordata > Lepidosauria > Squamata > Shinisauridae > Shinisaurus > Shinisaurus crocodilurus. The sequence goes on from JAHFWL010001402.1 coordinate 41,843, forward strand.
TTAAAAAGGGTATCCAGTGTTTTGTATTTGCTCCAGAGTTATCTGTGAATATGCTTGTACTGCCTATTTACTAAAGTAGGGACTGTAGAAGCCCAGTGCTTCTCATTTTAAAACAATCATTTATGGATGTTAAAGTATGCCTGTGAAAGCAGAAGTGTTCGGTGTCAATCAAAGCTAATCACTAGTACAGGCAAAGAGCTTTTGTTGGCCTCCATGCTCTAAGCTGCGCTTCCACATCTGTGTTTGAAGAGATTAGAGAGGTGCTTCATACAAGAACTGTATTACTTAAAGCTGATCGACAGTATTTGGAATAAATCATGGGAGGGGGCAGAAAAGTTGAGTGCCAGAAGGAGAGGCATGGCAAGCAAGACTGAAACGGACTAAAGCGAAAGCAAACTTCTCTCCCCTTCCTTCGTCCTCAGCCCTAAAGGATAGAGAGGTGCACACTTCTCATAGCACCACCACAGCCTTTCTCAACCTTGCGCCCTCCAGATGCATTTGGACTACAACTCCCAGCATCCCTGGTCTTTGGGACAGATCTGTACACTTCCGGGCGGGGGGGGGATCTTCGGTCATCATGAAGGGATGTGTGTTGTAGGGTGTATTAAATCTCTCTTCCCTCACCCCCCTCCCTTTCATCACTCATACTAATAGGAAACCCAGGTGGTGAGTGCTGGATAGGATTGTAGAGGAAAGAGGACTACTGAGAGACCAGAAGGAGGCATAGCATGTTCAGGGGCACCCCAAAGTTTGTGGTAAAAACTGGGGTCATCCACTGTGCTTAAAGGCAACTCTTTAACAGCCACACTGCTTACATACACTGTGAGGCACAGCCGGTCCAACATCAAGGGTAAACATGGTTGGGCACCTGTTGAAGAAGGCCCACACCCCAGCAGGGGCCCACTGACAAGAGCCCCCTAGACTTGCTCCTCCTCTTCACCACTGCAACCTACATGTTCACCTGCCTCCCGCTGTGGCCCAGACGATGGTGGTGGGGAGAAGGAGGAGCAGTAGATGCCTACTTGCTTACTGTCCCTCTGCCTGTCAGGCAAACAAGTGGTAACACAATGATGAGAGAGAGGATGAGGAGCTTGTTGAGAGAGAGGATGAGGAGCAGTAGCGGCTGGTGACACTGGCAGTGAGAAGGTAGATCCACTGAGGGAGGGGGCCCTCCCAGGCTGTCTTCTCCAAGGGCCGTCAAAAACCTGGAGCTGGCACTGAGGCACAGGCTCCCTAGAATCCTGAATGGTCCCACGAGTTCTGGAAGGCATTTGTATTAATCCAGACTAGAGTTCCTCTATGGTTTGCCTACTCACATGAGAGCAACTTCTAGTGATTCGATTCAGTCAGAGGACAGACACACATGCCATTAATGTAGAGTACATACATGCAGGTGGCTTGCATAATACCATAAGGTTTTAAGTAGGTCGGGAGCTTCCAGCTTGCACCTACCATAGGACCCTTTTCCTCCCAGATGTCTTCCAGAACAATAAAATACATTAGATAAGGTACTAGAGGGGTGATGCCAAGAAAATATACATGTACAAAAGCTATTATTATGGGTGAGTTTCTCAGAAACGCATGTGAGAATCCTTGTGTAAATGACACTTAATATGGATAAGACTGGCCTGGCAGAAATGTAGCTGGGTTTTGCATATGCAAATAATAATGCTATTAAGTAGAACTGGGACACAGAGCAGTTCATATAAACTGGAGATAGCTATGTGAAGAATCATTTGGTCTTAGTGAAGGATAATCTAAAATACATTTTTCAGGATGATAGGGACATGGAGTAAAAAATTATTGGCACTTAGCTATTCTTTTAAGAATTGTTTCTAGGGTGAAATGAAAAATTGCTGTCCTGTTGCATTCTTAGAAGATATCCTGTGATGATAAAGGCTTTCCAGGCTTTCCCCCCAAAGGGGGAAACAAAACAAAAAAGCAACAATTGGTTTAAAATTTTGTAATCCAAAATTGTTTCCATTACTAGCAGCTCACACAATACAGAGAGTGAAAGTTCAGATAAACTCTCACCTCTTCCAGGTATTTTAGAGGCTAGCTCATACATGCATAACACAGAGATATCATTGTACAATGACGTATCACTTTATGTTGCAATAGCTAAACAAGTGAAGTGGTGTGGAACAGCTCTATTTCTAGTGTTTGATCTATGCTGTCTGCTGTACACGTGCAACTTGATGATGGCTGGAGTCCTCAAGTGATAAACATACTTGTCACCCTAAGCCTTAGGCTCTAAGGCAAACCACCTTTACTACCTGATGGACAACTCTGTCACCCAAGTTTTTCACATTTGTAGCAGTTTTACCAGACAGCATAATCTTTGGACTAGTGGAGTTCAGAAGTGTAAGTATGGGAAAATGTGGACCAGCAAATCCTACCATCAGCCTAAATGTATTTGTTTCAAACAGATATCTACATTTCCCTCATAGCATCACATATGCATGTTTGCCACTCAGTACTGCAGCATGACAGCATGTTGGCATGCTGGAGCATGCTGGTGAAACACTAATATGATACTGAGAGAGATATACATCCACATGTGAATCAAACCCAAGGGCCAATTGATGTTCTGACCAATCTGGCATGGTGAGCCCAGATCTGGCCCAAGTTGTCCCCCTGGGAGCTACTTAAGTGATTGATGATTCTCCCTAAGCGAACTGTGCAAGTCAATCAGTCCCTTTTAGAGAGCTTTGCCATGGTGTCGTAGGTGCAGATATTGACCCTGATGAAGCAAGATCACAACCATTTTACGATGAGCACCATTCAGCCTAGATATGTTTAACCAGTATTTTCAGAATGCTAATTTGAGTATGAAAACTGGATCCGATAACAATAGATAATATATAAGAGGCAGCTGTTGTAGTATAGTGTCTAAGAAAATAAGCTGTCAACCTGCAAGTCTCATCCCACTACACTCTTTCCCCAAACTGCAATACGGGCATAAAAATAATGGCATACCTTAGAAGGTTATTGCAAGGATTAGTGAAATAACATATCCATTCCAAAAGCACGATGCACGTGGATCAAGTAACAATTGGACATTATTGCAGAATAATTGTTATATAATATTCCGTACCACATTTTCCTTCTATTTGGCAAACATGCATTTTATTGTTTAGACCTGCCACTCTACCTGTCTTTCAATGGTTTGATTCTTAACAAAAGTTATACTTTTGCATAAGCAACGGAGTAGTTATTTGTTCAGAGTTTGTTAGGGTCATGTTTTATTTTAATTCAGCTGCAATAAACTTAATGAACTACAATAATTGGTACAATAAAATCGCATGCAAGTGCAATATACACAGAGCACAAATACCAAAAGCCCTCTGGCAGCAATAATAATAATATGCAGAGATGCTTTATCCAAACAGCCTCTGCGCCTTTCGTTGGAGAAAATGGTGCAAAACTCTTCCGACGGAGCCTAGTCCCTGCTGGGGTCAGTGACAGAACTCTCTGCAAGCAGACTTTCAGCCTTAATGGCTTTATTTGTTTTGCTTTATGATTTGTTTTATAGAGAGTCATAATGTTAATCAAGCTGTACCCTTTGCAGGCACTCGTTATTTGCATCCAAGCAAAGCAAGGGCACACTCAAGCCAAAGTTAAGCACTTTTAGGTTCCTTTGATTCCAATTGAACGGAGTTAATCATGTGCATAACTCGACCATTGAATTCAATGGGCCTTCAAAATGCTGGACTGTGCCTGGGTTTCCAATGCCAATTCAGTTAATTCTTTTCAACAGGGCTTGCCATTGTTTGTTTGTTTGTTTGTTTCTTGCTTGTTTGTTTGTACTGTTTTAATTTAGCAGTTGCCTCATTTTTTATTGACGTTCTGAAAGCTGCTGTGATGTCACATAAATGTAATCCAGGAAACAAACATGCACTTGTAAATAGATTTCATTGTTCCTTTGTGTTCTTCTATGGCTGCCCCCACCATGCCAATAATATTATTTTATCTACCAATTACATTTATACCCTGCTTTTCAGCCATGATTGACTCCCAAAGTGTTTTAACATTCATGTACCGGTATATTGTATCAGAAAGTCACAATATATATTACATACCCCTTCTTGTCTCGAGCAGTTGATGTTATCATAGTCTAGACTCCAGGATCTTTTTTGCAAAGGGAAGAGGACAAGGAGCTGCAGATGGAGTCAGCAGTGGCTGATGCCAAAGCTGCCAACCCACAGAGGTAGCCCTTCCATTCCTCTACCAAATCTTCTAGCATCAGCAGCTGGTGATACTGGCAACTCCAGAGACTCCAGAGTTAACTCTGGTGTTCTCTTACCAGAAGAAGATAGTGTGTACAGTTTGTAGCTTACCTGCACTGGTGGTTTAATTTGGTGTGGAGGGATTTGCATGGCTTCTCTGCAAAACATTTGCATTAGCATAGCCTGCCATTTGAAATAGTCAGTGATGAGGCAGGTTACCCTTTGTCCTTCTATGAGTATATTCATGTCTTAGACTAGTCTTTCCCAACCTGGTGCTTTTGGACTACAACTCCCAACATTCCTCACTGGGGCTGATGGAAGCTGAAGTTCAACACATCTGGAGGGCACCTGGTTGGGGTAGGCTGCATTAGACCATCCATTGATAATCATTGATCAACTTCCCAAATATGTGTGGGGCAGTGGCGTAGTGGTGAGAGTGTTGGACTGGGACTCAGGAGATCCGGGTTCTAGTCCCCGCTCGGCCATGAAACTCACTGGGTGACTTTGGGCCAGTCTCTGACTCTCAGCCTAACCTACCTCACAGGGTTGTTGTGAGGATAAGATGGAGAGGAGGAGGAGGATTATGTAAGCCGCCTTGGGTTCCTTGCAGGAAAAAAGGCAGGGTATAAATATAGTTAATAAATAAATAAATAAATAAATTCATGCACAGGAGATCCATGTGTAACACTCTAGGGATTGCATCTCCTAACAAACCTCATTCCAAAATAATGTATAAAGAGTATTTATGATGCATTTGTAAACTCATTAGCTCATACAAGCAAGTTATGGAACATAGGAAACTGCCTTATACTGAATCAGACTCTTGGGGCATCAAGCCCAGTATTGGCAACACTGACTGGCAGCAGGTCTCCAGGGTTTCAGGCAGAAGTTTTTCCAGCCCTACCTAGAGATGCCAGGGATCAATTGTCGAACCTTCTGCATGCAAAGCAGATGGTCTTCCACTGAGCCATGGCCCTTTCTGAGCCATGGCCCTTTCCATGCTGACAGATTCTTTTGGGGAGACAATTGAGAAAGTCCATATGCCCTCACAGACCCTATGTTTGCTGGAACCTGATTATTTTCACTTCTTCTTGCTCAGTAGCCTTTATGTCTAACCTCAAGTCTCTTTTATAAACTTGGGAGATTATTCTGGCTCTCACAAGTAAGCCATGAAAGGTATGCCTGAGAAAATGATGGAGAGAGATGCTCACACAGACCTTAGAGAGAAAGGGCATGTTTCAGTGAGGCTTTCAATGGCATGAATCTGTTATTGTGCTTCTCTTTTACCAGGTGGAGGTGCATGCAGAAGGGCCAGTAAACATGGAAGAACTGCAAAGATCGTTCACCTTGAGGTTACAAGACTTTGTACAAAAGAGAGAGCAATCAAGCCAAGATCATATAAACTCAGTCATAAAGAGTTGAGTATAAAAGTTGTTGCACAGAGCTCACCTTTAGACATAAGACGGAATAAAGTGAACTGCACATCAGTGCAACATTGCAATATCAATTTCAGCATTTTTCTTACCCTTGCCTGAAAAAAGACCACAGTGCATCTTGAATGCCAATCCCCACTAACACAGGACCCAATGAAAGATATCAGCTATCTGTGTGTGTGTTTTTTTTAAAAAAAAGTTTAATTCAAATTATTCATTGGGGGGAATGTGTTTTGAAATTTGCAGGAAAATATGAGACAGCTGCCCGAGATTTCAGCTCCTGCTGCTATAGAATTGTTTGGTAGGATAAGAAATGCTGATGACTTTGTCACCTGTAAGACCTCTGATCAGCAACGGTGCCATTTCTGTGTTGTGTAAGAAGCATTACATAAGAATTTCAGTTGCAGCAGGAGCTGAAATCTCTGGAAGGCATTGATGGTCTTCTTGCCCAGCATGATGGGCAAGTGGTAGCTTTTTCTCCACTCCTTGTCCAGGACAGAAGATGAGGCTGCAAGGAGGAGCTGTCTGTTGAGGGCCTTGTGTGCCAGCTAGCCAATGAGGAGGCACAGATGGAGTATTAATTTAAAGTACCCATCAGCCTCAATTTAAGAGACAGGCTACCAGCTCAAGTGGACCTTGAAGGAGACCACCCTCATTGGGCCTCATTGACTTCAAAGTTCACCAGCCTGAGGGGGGCAGGATTGACACTGATGTCATAAGCATTAAAGTTTGTGGTGAGGGGCACGGGCTAATCCATGTTAGTTTTTTGTGCTGAAAATTATCCCTAACCTGGCTGTTATTTGACCTCAAAAGTGCTGTTTGCAACAAACAGCATTGGGGGGGGGGCAGAAAGCAGCTGGGAATGAGCAATTTTCAGCAGAAAGCTGGCTTGGGGCACCAACCAAGGATCAGGAGTACTTTCCAGATCAGGGCCCATGGCTGCTTTTCCTCCAAAATAAAAGTGGCCAGGTTAAGCATGTCACTTAAACACATGAATAACATCATGTGTAGTTTGGACCTTAGGCTAAGGGTAGGAGGAGGAAACCCATTAATTATCTATTCCATTGCATATCCTTTATGCTAAATAAAGTTGTGCTCCAATCCAGACACTGTGTCTCCTGTTGTTATTCCAGACACAATGCCCGCACACAGCTGGCGCTAAATAAATGTTTTACTACAGTAGGATTAGGTGCCTGTAAATTTTTGGGGAAGTGGAAATTACCAAGCATGAGGGTGGTGAATACCTTGGGCACAATCCAGCAACAGTTAGTCACCAGTAAGGCATGTTTCACACATGCATGTATGCCACACATACATATTTGTGTATGCACATAATGTACACAATTCTTTTTACGTTTTTATTTAGTTTTTTCCACTCACCATGTCAGTATAAAGCAAAAATGCAAAACTGTTAATAAATCATTTAGAACATTCAAATCCATTCTAAAACAGTATAGCTGCTAAAAGACTGATACCAGCTCTCAAGCGTGGTCCTCGAAGAAGAAAGAAAGAAACCATCACCAGATTACTCAGCACTTGGCAACTCTCTGCTGAATGTGTGAATATAGTTCATTGGAAAGCTTTGTGTTTGAGTTAACAGAATGATATGAAATTATATGAAATCAATGGAAAGTTATCCAAGATAGCTTATTCAGGCAAGTCAACACTTGATTATTATTAACCAGTAGAATATGGTTTGGATCCAGACTTAATCATGCATAGAGTTGACCATTAAAATCAATGGTACTTAAAATTAGACATGACTAACTTCAATCCCATTGATTTCAGTGGGTCTACTCTAAGAGTGAATAAGTCTGAATCCAACCCAATTTATATATGAACCAGCCCCAATTCCCCTTGAAATCAGTGAAAATCAGCAGAAATTCATGAACCATTAAATTGTTAATGCTCTATGCCTACGCACACTTCTTACTAAGATGGTCACACTAAAATCTATGGGTCTTACTTCTGAGTAAATACAGCAGTTGATTTCATTGGTTGCATAGGGATTCATTTTCGCTTGACATCCAAAATGCTTGAACAATTAAAAAAAAAAAGAAAGAATTAGGTGGGATTCAAATGAATATAGCCCCTAAATATTTCAATGCTCTTGGAAGGTTTGAAGTATATTTTTGAATTATGTCACATTTGGTTAACAGATACACTTGCAGCTGGCCTATCCATTAGGCAGATTAGGTGACCACCAACGACAGCAGTTTGGCAGAGGAGAGTTATGTGCTCAATCATATATGTAATCATGGATGGTCTGAAAGCCTCCAACACTCACTACCATGATAAAAGCTTGGCTGACACTACATTGTTGTTAATTATTTTTATTATGTAACAGCCAGAGCAGCCATGCAAATTTTCAACATGTTTTGAATCCATCATCGGCATTGTTCAGCAATGATTACAGTGTGTTTAGATATATTTTCCTGTTCAATTTGACACAACATGGAGAAAGAAAGGAGTTTTCCACTTTTGAGATTATAAACTGTAGATCCGTATTCCATAAATAGTAGACCCATACTCCATAAATCGTCTACTGAGAAATATTGCTCAGGCAGATTGATCCACTTTATTTAATAATGTCAATGGCATTGAATTTCAAATGAATAATGATAGTGTCTCTTTTATCCTATATTAACTATGACAGTTAATAAAAAGATCTAAATACAAAATCGTATTGCAGTAGAGGGCAACATTTTACTATCCAATTCACACAATCATTTTAGCATAGTGATATTGTGGACAAGTACTGAGCGCTGAATGTAAGTTGAAATGGATGTTTACTACAGCTTAAATGAACTCTTCGATAGTACTACTCTCTTCTCTGATGAACCTCTTCCCACAAATAGCACACAGACCTACCTGTTCCTAGGCTTTGTCTACTGAGAGTTTTTAAATCTCTGGATTCAAAAACGTTCCATAGCACCTCAATAACGAAGTCAATGGCTAGGAAGGACTCATTTCAATAGCTGAAGCCAGAGCTCTTAGAGCCATTGGCTGCAGTGGCTTCAAAGACTGCACCTTGCAGTCACTGCCAACTTTAATCAACAGAAAAAACTGATGGGTTGGATACAGATTTAGGTGTGTGCAACTGAGCAGGTAGAAGCAGTTTTCCCCACCGTTCCTCCCCACAGCAGCCCCTCCAGCTCCCCTGAAAATGCTACAGACGGGGTCAAATAAAAAACAATCATTTTATACCCCACCTTTCCACCAAGAAAATGGTGCTCAAGGCACTCAACAATAGTTGTGGTTTGTTGTTGTATTTCCTACTGCTCCATGGTGAGGTTTCAGGGGCAGGGAGCTGGAAGTAAGAATTTTGTTTCCTTTTAAATAGGTGACTGTTGGCAGGTTCAGTGAGGGCAGGTGAAAGGATAAACGGAAATTATTCCCTCAGACCTCCCTCTCAAGGCTAGAAAGTTTTAGGGGTAAAGGGATAGGAAACCTTTGAAGGCTGCTTGTAGCTCCAGTGTGTGTGTGTGTGTGTGTGTGTGTGTTAGGGCTGGCCTCCTATTCTTTTGTCTGAGGGGCTTACCTGAATTTTGGGGAGCATTTTGAGGCAATGAAGCAGGAGAGGGATAAACTATTTTTTAGGGGAGGGATTATAATTGCAGCTGGATTCTTACCTTTCTTTCTTTTATTTTGTTAAACTCTTTTTAAAGCTTCGGGGGGGGGGGCTTTGGGGGCATAGCAGCAGCAGTTGAGCTCTGGCTGCCACCACAACTCCTTCCCAGAATGCCACTAGGAGGGATGCTTGTGACTGTAAACAAGGAAAGGAAAGGTAAGGCCCCACCATAATTCTAAGCCCCCATCCCCTTGAAACAGAACCAAAATGGCCACCTCCCAGTTCACAACCTGCAAATGGGGTAGCAAATTGTTTTGGTCCAGTCCCAAAACATGTGTGTGAAAAGGCTAGACCTCCTCCTGTGTATCATTGGATCCCTGGGCTGTGAGTGGTTACAAGCAAGAAATAGGTGTAACCATTTGAGAGTTCTAAGATAAGTGGGTTCACATCTGCAGGGGTGGAGGTAGGAAGAAGGCTTCTACCACCTCATACTGAGGGTGGATATTCACCCTGGGGGATGAGGAGTGAATAAATAGCCTGCTGGACCATATAGTTACAGATCCCATAAAAGTGAATGACGATGTGATCCTTTGTTAATACAAATGCTCTTCTCTTGTCTCTTGATTTCAGGGGTCTGAACATAGATAATCTTTGTTCTTGGGGTCTGGCACAAATAGAATTTGTGGGAAATTTGCATCAGTCACAGTCTGACAAATCCAACAGTCAGGTTGTCAGGGCAGAGAGGGTGTCAGGACCGGGAGGAGAGAAGACCATTTACCTGAAGCAGGGCTGGCTCCAGGCTTAGAAACATATACTGCCTTATACTGAGTCAGCCCATTTGGTCCATCTAGCCCAGTATTGACAACACTGACTGGCAGCAGCTCGCCTGGGTTTCAGGCAGGATTCCTTCCTAGCCACCTGGAGATACCAGGGATTGAACCTGGGGCCTTCTGTATGCAAAGCAGGTGTTCTACCACTTTGTCCTGGGCGAAGTGCCCCCTAGTGGGCCCCTTGGAGGGCATATCTGGCAGTGTTCCAAGGTGGCTGGGAGCTACCATTTTACTTTCTCACAATGCCTCAGAGCACCCAACATGGTGTCCATGGGATTCTGGGAAATTAAAATAGTGGCTTGCAGACCCAACCACCTGGCATGGGAGGGCAGGGGTCAGTGCTGGTGGGCCCTAGAAGGGGTCCTAAGATGCCAGCTGCCAATGCCAGGCCTGACTTGACACCACAGGGAGATGTGGGAAAGGTTATGCTGTTATTGTAGCTTTTCTGGTTAGTGTGGATACCCCATCATTCCCTTCCAGTAAGATAAACAAGCCCTTTGTAGCCCTTGGTCACTGTGCAGAGGACTACATGTGTGCCCCTTTTTCATTATGCTTGGCCCCTCTATCTGTGTGCCAAGCATGATGTTTGAGGGTGGCCAGGTGTCCTACTGTACAAAGGACAGTCCTCTATTTTGGAGAGCTGGCAAAGGGTAGTCCTCTATTTGAAGTTATCAGTCCAAGTCCAATTTAAAACCAAAGAACCATAAGAAGGGAAAGTAGGGGCCTTGAAGTGGTCCATCAATAGCTAGTACCCGGATAGCAGACTGAGCAGGCACACAGGTCAGCTAGTCAGTTTTCTACATTGTGGTGAGTTGTATTGTATTTCTGTTTAAATTATAGTTATTTATAAATTTGCACACAAACACACACACACACACATATGCAAATGTTATGAAAAATTGTGTCCTCTTTTGTCCTCTCTTTTGGTGATGTATTTCCTCATTTTTGGACATGCATGAGTAGCCACCCAATCTCCATTTCCTAAAGCAGGCTGAATAATGGCCTACTCTTAGGGCTCCTGTGAAGACACATGTTTCTGGCTTTGTAATATAAATATAAATGCTTTATATACTGATATACCACTTTTGCAAAGGCAAGCATTCTGGCTCTGTGCTCAGAGTTTACCATTCTTTCTGCTTGGAGCCATTGGAATCATGTGGGCTATATGTCTAAATAAACAATTGTAACTAGACCTTAGCACTCATATTTGTTGAACCCTGTGGCAGGACATTGTTATGCATGCTAGTTACCTGCCATAAGCCTTTGGGAATAGGGCAGGATAAAAAGAGCGCAAGAGAAACATTTGTAGGAAAAGATTCTGAAAGGATCACACTGTACTGAAAAATAAGGGATTCATCTAAATCTTGGATATTGCATGTTACATTACCTGACTAGCAAGTAATCGTGGTTTCCATGTCTCCCACACCCCAGTTAGATCTGATGGTCTGTAAATTATTGCTGTTTAGGCAAACAGATGCTAAATATGTCTAGTGTTTAACTTTGGAGGCTGTCAAGGAGATGGGGGGGGGTAAAACCCTCCATATTCCTCTTTCTATACAAACTAATCTTTGGATGGCTTGAAGCTCAAGTAAATCATATCCTCAGTACACTGCCTATTTTAAATAAGCAGCATGAAGGTGGCGAGTAAGGGAGAAGGACCACATTTAGCACACTTGATTCAGGGAAAGAAAGTCAACGGTAGCATTAAATATAAATACAATAGCATGTTGGCCTAGTGTAGTAAGGTTCCCCCACTATTAAAAGGCTTTGTTCTAAAGCGTGTCTGTGTACACAAAAAAGATGATGAACACAGTGCATCACAGAGCTAAATGTAATATATGCAGGGGGTATGATGTTTGCAGTGCATGCATTTCAGCAGGTCCCATTAGTGCGCCTTTCCCCTCCAGTGAAAACAGAATGAACCACAGCCCCTTCTGGTTTGCATAAAGCAAACAAAATTAGATTTGCTTTGCTGAATTGAAACCCGCTTGGGATTGTGAGCCTCTCTCGGGGACAAATTACTTCAAACAATCCCTTTGTACCATAACAAAATCAAAAAATTCAGGCCAATCAACGCGGCTCAAAAACCCTTAACACAAGAATTAATAATACAACCTAGTCTATTTTTATTGCTTCTGTGCTTGTTTTAACGTAATTACGCTTATTTGCTGTCCACATGTTAAATAAGCTTGCATATGTTAACCAATGTGACATAAAACAACTTTTACTATTTCTCCATTGCAGCCCGCTTTGTTCCTCCTCTAGAAACACAATCTCTCGCTCAGATAAGCTAAACATAAAACTGAATTAAATTGGATTGCAGTCCTTTCCAATATACAGAAAAAAGTGTCACATGTTTTTTATACTTCTATAATAAAGGCTGTCATTGTAAACATGCTTGGAAGTAAGTTCCACTGAAATCAGTGGGACATATTTCCAAGTAAACATGGTTAGAACTGGGTTGGGGGGGGAAATAGCAACCAGGTTTCCCCCCTGAAAAAAAGAAAGAACAATATTAGCTGCAAAGGGCCCCACGAACTGTTAATTTTACTACAAAGAACCTGTTCAAGCATGACACGGAATGTTTTGATCTCTAGCTCACTTCCCAATGTAATTTCAAAATGCAGACAAAGCCAACAACATACTTAATTCTTTTCATTCCCATCCATGGTTGTGTTCAGCACATGAGTATTTCAGAAGGTTTTAGATCCTTTACAACTTTTAGCATTACCGTGTTTGATCTACAACCCACTGTGAAAGACAGTGAAGCTGAATTTATATTTGTCTTGTCCATCACAAACACTTAGCCTAGTTTTGCCACAGGGAGGAATATTTGTTTTTTTATAAGCTTAGCAAGATTTTATATTATTGCTTCTGTCAGTATTATCTCATAGTTTTTACCATTCCAAAGTAGGTGTTTATGCTGCATTACTGTCAAAAGCACATATGCAATGGTAAACAACCACTGCTCATATTCTTAAAGCTAACCTAAGATATGATTATGGCTAAAAATATAGAAGGTTGATTTTATTACTTGCTAATCAGATATTATATTATAGCCCTTCAAAAATATCAAAATTTATGTTGGTGCATCAGGTGTTTTCTTTAGAAGTTTGGAGCTGATGTACACATGCACCAGAATCATGATAGAGTTTTTCTTGGACTGCACCTGAGATTGAGGTAGGAGATCTCATGATTCCCCCACCCCCAGCCCAAAACACACATATACCATATATATGTGTGTTTTGGACTGTACCACTTAAGACTGTCTTACAGTCTTAAGTGGTACAGTCAAACAACCGTTGCGCCATGTGATTCTACTGTATGTATAGATCAATTCTTATATATCTAGTCCCTTAAATCAAGGCCCCATCCTTCTCCAGATTAGAAGTTTAAATCCAAATAACAGACTGTCACATCCCCAAGGACACAGTTTCCATTACTAACTCAACTTTTACTTTATCAATAGCACAGAATGTCTGCTTCTTTCTTCCTGGTTGACCCATGACTGAAGGCCAATCCATGTGACTGAAGGCCAATCCATCAAGCCTGTAGCTGATTCCATTTTTTCCGCCAGCGTGCGTCAATGCATAGGTCATGAGAAGTCTTTACAAGATTTTAGTGAGCAAACCATGAAAAAATGGGTCGAACTATGTCACTTCCAACTATGCCACAGGCCAATATAGGATCCATTCACAATGAGCAAAATCTGAGCGGGGGGTGGCAATGGGGGAAGCAAAGCTCAGAGGTTGTGTAAATAAATTCACCCTGTGCCCAGATGAGGCAAACCTACACTAGCAATAATAAGTTGGTTTCAGATGCATTTAGGAATGGTAGTTTATAATGGAACTATGCACACTCAGTTACTTCTATCACAGAACAGCAATTATTTGGGTTTCCAAGAACTATGGTCAGCCTAGTCCAATTGGAAGAAGATTGTTTAAAATGTAGGCTTTCCACAGCACTGGAGATACACCTTTTGGTTTAGTGAAATGAGCAAAGCTAAGCACCTACTGCCTCAGAAAGCTGTTATTGTCTCTTGGATCAAGCAGTACAGGAGGAGATGGCACACTCCACACCATTAACCTGCTGTGACTGACAAGATATGGTTGCATTTATGGAGGGAAATAGTTTAGATTGAAATATTAAGACAAAGGCAAATTGTGGATGAATTTAGGTCACTTCTGTTATATTAAATACATTTGATAATTTAATTTGTGCCTTCTTTCTTAGAATTTTCCCCCCCAATCTATAATAATAAAAGAGGATGCATGTCTGTTCATCTGTCAGTGCCATAGCACCAAGGCCATGACACCTAGACCCCTGAAACTTGGTATGCATACTAAGGGGACCGTTGGGGAATGCACCTCTAGGTTAGTAGTTAGTTAGTTAGTTAGTTTGTTTTGAATTGATTAATTAATTTTAATGTGTGCATGTGGTTGAAACCTACAGTAACATTTTCAGCTACATGGAGCAGATGTCCCTTAACCAGCACATAGCTTTTCAGTCCATACACTTTAAAGCCAGGGGAGATTAGTAGGCCAAGGGACAGAGTTATTTGCCTGCCACCTCCCCACTGCTGGGGGACAGCCACCTATACAGGGGAAGAAATGGATAGACCTCAGGGAGCCATGCATTATGGCAGGGGCCATGCCTAGGAGTGCCAGTTGGCATGGCTTCACTCAGACAAGGGTGGGCACAATGTATCCAGCTCTTTGTAAGTTTGCTTGAGGCCCTCACTGTATTAGACTAAAGGCTATTCCATTTTTCCACCCTGTGCAAAGCTGGGCCCATTTGCTAGTATAAAATAAGTAGGACATTTGGGCACCCTTTTATAGGGTCATTTTCCTTATGAAGAGAAATTAACTGCAACATCATAGAATGACTTTGTACCAGTATGCTGTGATGGCAGAGAGAAAAGCAAGTGCCCTCTTCTCTCTTTCTTCCTAGAGGCTTAATGCTAGCAGCTCGATGTAGGTAGTGGGGTGTGAGGGAGTTAGGGAAACAGTGACCGTGGGTTGTATCAAATGGCGGCTTTGCACCAATGGAAAGTGCTTCCACTTGCACAAGGCAGGGCATCCCATTTTCACTGATCCCCTCTATCTACTGCAGCCCTCTGAATGTTATGCCATTGTGTTCCAGAGGGGTCCCCCCCCGGAGAGTTTTTAGGTGTGTGTGGGGGCTGTCATGGATAGGGGAGATCAGCAAAAATCAGCTGCCCTGCCTTGAGCAAATGGAAGCTCTGTCTGTCCACTACTGCCACCGTTGCATGCAATCCTAGGTCTTTAACTGTGCTTGCCTTCTACCACCTCCTGCTTCTTTGCATGTGAAATATTTGAGGCAGGGGTGCAGAACCTCAGGCCCCAGGAGCCAAATCCAGTGTTCCTGGGGTCCCAATCCAACCCCCTGGACTCCCCCAGATGGCCACACCCACTTCTCCTGGCCCCAAACCCTCCCCCCACTGATCATTGGATGGTTTCCCAGCTGTTGTGCAGTCCCCCCCCCACCATTCTAAAAGATTGAAATGCCTCTCCTAGGGCTTACTGACTGGCAGAAAGAGCTTTAAGCTAAAATATGCTGGTATTACTTATTTTTTGTAATTTGGCCCTACTTAGGGGTGGGCAATCTGCTTAGCACTCATCTCACGGTGCACAAGCCGAGCACTGCCACCGCACGAGCCAAGCATGAGCGCCAGCTGAGGCACTTGCTGGACTTCCGGGTCCCTGGCGCTACGTTGTTTACATAAAAAATGGCATAAGATACGTTAAAAACAGCCACGATTTGTGCAAGTTACACAAATCGTGGCCGTTTTTAACATATCTTACACCATTTTCTACATAAACAATGTAGCACCACTTGTAGTGATGTACGCTTACCTGGTGGGGTGCTCACCTTGTGTTCGGTGAGCACCCCTGCCGCTCAACTCCTCCTGCAGCGACACGAGGCTCCCGGCGGACTTTACCGGGTCCTGGAAGTGACGCGACGTCCCGGTGCTGTTCCAGGAACTGATGCGATGGGACCCTGGCACTGCTTTTTCCATGTAAATATAATAGAAAACCACCTTCAAACGGCAGTGCGGCTGTTTTAAGATGGTTTTCTCTATGGTGTTTACGCTAAAACCGCAGTGCCAGAGACCCGGAAGTTCCTTTCCCCGGCTCCTCTCCAGGGAGATATGCCAAGCTGGGGAGAAGGTAAGTGCCGCGGGGCTCGGGGGGCTGAGCAGGGGCGAGTTTGCCCCCGTTTCCACCCCAGTCGAGATTTCGGGACATCCCTAGCGCCAGGGACCCAGAAGTTGCTCCCCGGCTTGACTCGTGAGAACGCGAGTCGAGCCAGGGAAAAGGTGGGGCGAGCGGAGCTTGGGGTGTCGAGCCCAGCATGTTTGCTGGACTTCCACCCCTCAATTGAGTTCCATGCACATCCCTAGGCCTGCTTTTGCCTTCCGCCCCACCCACTGTTTCAATGCAGCCCCTGAGACCTTCTCCAAAATGGAACCTGAGAAGATGCAAGTATTTTGCACTCATTTCCTACATAAACACTATCCTTTCACATCAGCAGGCATTGCCCAGAGGGTTGTGTTTATTTTTTCCTCCATGCTGTATGGTGCCATGTGATAGGCAACACAATGTCTCTAACAACTTATATGGTAAAATGCATTTGAGCGAGTATTTCCCTGAGTATGCATCCATTAGAATTCCGCTTTCATTGTGTTCACATTGGCATGTGTTGTGCACACATGCGCTCACACTTAAATGCAGAGGACAAACTGGCTTTAATTTGCTGTGAATGGGAGCTAAAAGCATTTACAAATTTGTACTAATTTACTGTTCAAACACCAATCAGCTGTTAAAGGACTTGGAAGAGTTCAAAATGTAGCCAGCCTTTTTACAGCTCGAAGAGTGCAGAGCTTTTGCATACATTTGCTATGTACTTAAGCTTGTGTTAAACCAAATTAGATCCCAGGGAAATCGCAGTCATTCATGATTCATTGAGTCATTCATATCTGAAAGTTGTTTCTAGCGTCAGTGTATATTCTTAGGTTGAGACAGTTCTACCTACAAAATATATAAAGTATTATCCACGGGCAATTACCCACTTCCACCCATCTTTCTGAGGCAGCACTATTAGCAACATAAATTATTCATATTATATAATGTCGCACACAAGTGGTGTGCTCTGACACAAATGTAGCCTTTTTTCTCCCCTAAGGGCAAAATGATCCTTTTAGATCAGTAAGAGAGTCATTATCTTTACTATTCAACACCTTTGGTACCTTGGATTTCAACCAGAATTTGGAGGTGAGAGAACCATGTAGGCAGTAGTGATGCTAGAGGAATTTGATCTTTGCGAATTCCAATACGAACTGATCTGAGCTCCACCTCTTGGACTTCTGTTCAGATCAGAACTTAAATATCCACCAGATTTTGCTTTCTTTTCTTTTTTTTTTAATATTGAGCTGCTGTTGATTGAATGTATCTTTATGCTGCAATCCTATACCAATTTATCTGGGAGTAAGCCCCATTGAACTCAACTGGACTTACCTCTGAATAGACATGTATAGGATTGCACTGTTAGAAAAGGACTTTCTAAAGTCATTTAGAAACGTATATTTTCAGAGAAAATACATTTAAGGTGCAATCCTACACATGATTAGACAGAAAATGCCCTACAACTACCAGCATGCCCCAGCCAGTATGACTGGCTAAGGCATGCTGGGAGTTGCAGGACTTTTTTCTGTCTAAACATGCATCAGATTGCACATTTAGAAACACATATTTTGATAGAAAATATTTTTTTAAATACATATTTAAATATATTTTTAGATGCAAATTTCAAGCAATTTTTTTTTTAAATGTTGCAGATTAATACAGAAACAGGATGAAATGGGAATATGGATGAATACATACAACATGGATGATTCATCAATCCCTAGTAGACAGAAAGTCAGGGAGAAAATAGGTATGATCAGTTCTTAGGAATCGTCCCTGCATCTTCATATAGAGAAATCAAGATGGGAACATGTGAAGATCAGCCACTGAAAGCATTGTATTTTCCAAGATAGTATCTTGATTGTACATATAGGGATTCATTTATAAGAATGAGGGGCTGGCAGAGGAAATATAGAGAACTTTGCAATGAGATTTGCAATGAAACCTTGCAATGAAATTTCACTTTTTGGGGGTGCAGGGTGGGGCTTCATTCTTTTTCATAGTTCCAGTGCTGGCTGGTGAGGCAGTTCACTTTGAGGAAAGTGCCAGTCACCATGGCATAGTGATAGAGCATGGAGGGCATCCAGGTGGCCACTGGGGGAACAGAATAATTGACTAGACAGTCTTTTGTTCTGATCTAGCAGCACAGGTCTTCTTACATTCTTATGCTCTTCTGGTGCCTCAAGCAAATTCCCATGTACTCAACATATAGGCTAGCCCTGTTTTTTACTTAGCAGATGAAGATCCCCTCCCCCTGCTGCTTTAGCTTTGCCATCACTTCTGAAATCAATTGGATTTTGACACAGGACTGGAAAGCAAAGGTGGAAGGCAATGAGTAAGCAATATTGAATGGCACATTGAAACGGAAGATACTTTAAGCAATAAATGGGTTTGGAGATGCTACAACTCAACGTTTATACATTACTAGCTGTTGCCTGCGGCTGCGCTCGTGTGGATTTGGTACAATGGAAAAGATACAGTGTCTCTGATTGAAAGTGTAATGTTTAGACTGGGTGCTGGCAGCAGAAAACTTTTCTGACAGAAATATCTGATCTTAAAGAAAAATCAGGTTAATCCTAAGAGTCTACAGGTGATGAAGAGTGACCATGCCAAGTTTGGAGTAGATCCGTCAAAACGTGATGGAGCCTATGCGACGACGCCCCACACACAACAGTCAGTCATTTAAAAAATTTCCCTCTCTTTTCACCCCCTCAGAGAACATTCTAAATGGCCTAGGGGAGATTTGCATACCCACCCCTATTGGCCCCTGCAGGAATTCATATGAACATTCTAAGTGTCGTATGGGCTATTTGCATAACTGCTCCTATTGGCTCCTGCAGCAATTATGAGGTGAGGCTGATTTGCATAACTGCTCCCCTGTTGTTTTGCCCATAGGAGATATGAGAGTGGGGTGATTTTGCCCCCTTTTTCACCCCCTTAGGGATGGAATTTCCAAAAATCCTTCTTTAGTGGGTGTCTACGTCATAAAAGCAATGTTCCTCCAAAATTTCACGTTCCTAGATTAAACGGTTTGAGCTGGGCGTTGATGAGTCAGTCAGTCAGGACTTCTTCTTTTATATATATATATAGATTGCAGTGTTCTGTAGATTTCAATAATTCTGAAAACCACATAACAGACATTTTGTCATTTTCATTCATTCCCCCTTCTCTTTTAGTTTTTGAATCATGGAAGCCAATGTTGTGGAGTGGGGGCAAGAAATGCATGATATCATGACATCAGGACATGGGTAATTGTGCCTAAATGTTATGAGGAGATGAATAAGGAGAGAAAGAGATCAAGAGGAGACTACCATTTCTGGCAGCAGCATTGTATAAATCATAATATGTAGTTTAATCATAATTTTAGGTGGCAATTCTGAACACACTTACTAGGGAGTAAGCTGTATTGAACATAGTGGAATTTATTTTAATTCTGATGAGACATGTCTAGGATTTCACTCTTACATGGTTTCATGCTGTTCCTATGGATTTAGACAGAGAATAGAATGAACCCACTGCCACCTCAAGTTGAAAAAAAACCTATGGCTGAGCTGAAATCTGTGCTGGTTCCGGGTTTTTGAGGCCCCTTGGGCAAGCACCATCAATGCTCCCCCCCTTCTTCAGTGACTCTTACCTACTCACCACCATTGTCACCAGCTACTATTGCTGCGGCTCCTCTTCCTCCTCTTTGTTACCACTTGCTTACTTGATGGGCAGAGAGGCAGTGAGCAAGTAGGCAGTAACATAGTAGGTAGCAAGTAGGCTACCAGTTGCTTGCTGAGCCGAATTCAAGGTGTTGGTTTTGACCTTTAAAACCCTATATGGCTCCGGTCCAGTCTATCTCAAGGAGCATCTCCAGCAACACCAAGTAGGCCGCTCAACAAGATCTGCCACAGATGGCCTTCTCCTGGTCCCTTCAGCCAGAGCAGCTAGACTGGTGGGGACAAGGAAGTGGGCCTTTTCTGTGGCGGCCCCCGTACTGTGGAACTCTCTCCCTAGTGACCTCCGCCATGCCCCCTCTCTGCTGAGCTTCTGCCGCTTACTAAAAACTTGGCTATTCAGGTGGGAATATGGGGTGGGCTAAGATTTTAAAATTTTATACTGTTTTAAATGTATTTTATTCTGTTTTTATCTTATGTATATCGCCCAGGGTGGCCAGTTGCCGGCCAGATGGGCGATAAATAAATGTAAATAATAATAATAATAATAATAATAATAATAATAATAACAACAACAACAACAACAACAACACAACAACAACATTGCTTCTCCTCCTCAAGCAGTAAAGGTTGTCTGGGCCACAGCAAAAGACAGGTGAACAAGCAGGTTGCAATGCTGAAAAGGAGGAGCAAGTCCAGGGGGCTCTTGTCAGCAGGCCCCTACTGGGGTGTGGGCCCTTAGCAGATGCCCAACGATGCCTACCTTTGATGCAAGCCCTGGCTGAAATTTATAAGAAGATATTTTTTCTGAGAAATATTTCTCAGATTTTTCTTTTTATCACCATTCTAAGAAAAAATGGCCACTTTACATAATATGATCTGAATATTGCCCCAGAGAGACAGTAGTTCCAGGCAGGCAGGCATTGCAACGATTGCATGTTTAAGCGAACCAACCAAATCTACACCTCCCAAATTAATATGCAGATCAAAACACAGTTAACCTTTGGATTCCACACTTCTTCAAATTTTGTGATGCACTTATCGGCTCAAAAATTGCATACAAAAATGCATATATTATGTGTATATTAGGGAAAGATGCATATTAAATGTTTATGTTATAGAAAGTTGTATTTGAAATTAAATGCGATTTTTCATGCATTTCTTTAAAAAAGATTCTCAGAATGATGCAGCAATTGGATAGATTTATGTGTTCATTCATAAAAGATTTATGATTGAATACATTAGAAACCGACGTGGACCAGATATGGTCCGGTTTGTACATCTCTAGGTCTGGGGCATTGTGGAGGAGAAATGCAAAATGGTGGCAAGGCTGTCAATATAGTTGCTGCTGTTGCTACCACCTGCACCAGCACTGGCAGGGGGAGGGGGAAACGCTGGTGGGGGGAAAGGTTTCTCATCCCAATGCAAGGAACAGGAGGGAACAGAAGCTACCAAGTGACATTATCTACAGTAATACTACAGTTTATATTTATGATCTATGCAACATTCCAGACAAGTGATTAAATGCCCTTTTGAACATACCCGGTGAAATACCTCTTGTATAGCCCAAGGACATATGATGAATGTTTTACCTCTCCTGCCAGTCTACTGGAAATAATGAACCTGCTTTATAAATCAGGCCCCTGGCTTCGCTTGAAGGGATGGCACACAAGAGTTAAAATTTAAAAAATGAACAGCAACAAAATACATGTCTGTGAATTTCATCTACATTTGGTCAACTTTTTTTGGGGGAAGAAGTAACTGGTTATTACAAGGGCAGAGACAACTGTCTGATTGGGAGAGTTGGGAAAGCGGAAATATTTTTCAGCTTTGTGCTATATGCTGTAAGGAAGCACAGCATACTCTCTATGGTATCTTCCAAGATATGAGAATATATGCGAATACATTATGTTACTTGGACTAAACATTCAGCAACATGCTGATGTAGCTACATAACTAAGGAAGTCACCATGATGATGCAAATAAACTACTGGACTGCTTATATACCCACCTAATACCCACCAAGTGTAAATAAGGGAAGGCAATAGAAGATAGATACTACTAGAAGCAGCAAATGTCTGCATTATCAGTCTTGCATAATATTCGACTCTGGGCAGATCTTTTGGGCTTATCTGAGGTTTATCAAAATTGTAATAATATTTTGCATATGCATTAATTGTACGTGCAAATTACCAGACAGGGTTGTTTCACCCTTATTATGCCTTTGGGGTTTGTGATAGTAGCAGAAAATAATTTTGCAGATATTCATATACTATTCCAGTTATTGAATAGATTGTAAGACCAAATGGATGTCACTTCAGTGGGGAAAGTGATTTAAAGTTCTGCCTTAAAGTTTTGTGTTTTTTTAGTTAATTTATTAAATTTATATATCACTCAATCCACAAAAAAGATATCGGAGCAGTGAGCAATACAAATAATATGGAACTCCCTTCTGGTAGAGCTCTGGCTGTCCCTCAGCCTGTAATCATTGAGGTGCCAGTTGAAGACACAATTATTTGTGAAAGCTTTTGTGATACAGCCGTAGGGATGTTGGAGAAATCTGCAACAGATTCAAATGAGTTTGGATTTCTACAAATCCAACCTGTGAATTCTGCAACAGGTCAGCTTCCCCCCACCCCACGTTTTCTGTGGGCTGTTAGCCACTGTGGGCTCTTTGTGAGGAAAGACAGCGTATAAATCAAATCAAATCAAATATAATATAATATAATATAATACAGCACTAAAATCAGTCTTAAAACATATTTATTTATTTTATTACTCATAATTTTTTATTTTATTACTCGTCTCATAAAATGGGTAGACGTAAGGGCATTTGAATAACACCCTCCCCCATGCATTCACCGAAAGAGTGAAGAGGTAGTGGGATCACACCCATGAACCATGAGTCCCCAAATGGCAATGTACCTGCTCTCCACATGCCCCAGCAGTGTATTCAGAGATAATAAGAGAGGGCCCTGCATGTGTACAGGTATGCACACATAACACTCTGGGGGATATCAGGATTCCTGATCATGAGGAAGTTCTCTGTACACATACAGTATTTTCTCATCATCTCCAAACACGTGGCTGCCTGGGCTATGGCCGGTGGGTATGTTGGCCTCAGAGGAACATGGCTAGCAAACATGATCCCACTTCTCCATGTGCATTTAGCAAACATGTGAAAGGAGTTGTTTCTTCCCAGCGCTGGCAAAGTATGGACTTGATAATTTCTTGGCCCTTTCTGGGCCATCACCAAGTCACTGGTGGTCCAGATTCACCTGTATTACCAGTGCCCCTCCTATGTTCTATTACCTTCTCTTCCTTTCTATCAAATCCTACAGTCTCCCTTCCCTTTTCCTTGTGACTGTCCTAACGATAATCTCCATAGTGCTTAAAACACTGTTAGTGCTAAATAAATAAAACAAGGGATGAAAACAACAATGTTGCCCACCTACTTTTCTGAAATGTTTGTATCTTGGGGAGGAGAATCATTACCCATTGATATTCTTTGGACTTCTTAAGCACAGCTCACAGGCAGCAAAATATGAATGTTTCCCCTGCTAATTATAATGTTCTCTGAGATCTTCCTACTCTTCTCTCCCAAATGCACTCTTAACAAAAATGGTGTTGGTGTGGAGGCTAAAGTTAAGTATCCAAACCACTCTTGGTCTGTATAAGCCAAAGCAAGCTCTGAGATGGCAGTAAGTTTAAAGGATGAACCAGAGAACACAATACCATTGAAAACAAAGTCGCCAAAACAGATTTGAGAAATTGGAGTTTGCCATTTAGTTGGACACCATCAGGCCAGTTCAGGCATAATGGGAAGCTATGTCTTCTCACTAAGCAAATGAGAACTCCTCACTAAATGCACGAGCCATTAGCTACTGCTTTTTTATTTTTTAAAAAATATTTTATTTACTTTTCAACACAAATTATAACAAAAAATATAACAGAATACAAGAATATCACAAAAATATAACCTAAACAACATACAATAAATCATAAAGTGCACCCCCCCACCCTCCAAGGGACCAATTAATATACTTCCATCCTCTTGATCAAATGAAGTCTAAATTCCAAAAATATAACATATCCTGACAAGGCATGTTCCCCTTCCCCTTTATTAATACATAATCTAGTAATTGATTCCATATATCCATAAAATTATTCTTCTTTAGCAATCCTTTTTTGCATTTGATACTACTAGTTAGTTTATCGTTTAGGGCTATGTCCCAAACTTCCTTATACCAGTCTGTTATTAGGAAAACATGTTGTACTTTCCAATTTCTCGCTATCATTAGCCTGGCCGCAGTTAACAAGTTTACAATTAACTCCTTCGTATTTTGGTCACAAATAAGCTTCTCCGTTATTGATAACAATGCTAATTTTGGACAGACCTCTAAATTAATACCAATAATTTTCGATATTTCTGTAAAAACCTCTCGCCAAAACGCCAATACATTTTTACAACTCCACCACATATGAGCATATATCCCTTTTTCCTGACATCCTCTCCAACAAAATGTAGAACAATTATTATCTATTGTATTTAATCTTACTGGAGTTAAATACCATCTCCAAATTAGTTTATAAAAATTTTCCTTTATCCTGATTGACATCATTTTCACAATCCGTCTATCCCATATATTGTTCCACCCCACCTTCGAGGTCACCTCTTCAAATTCATTATCCCATACTGCCTTTAGCTGATTCTCTTGTTCTTCTGCTTTTTGAATCAATCTATATAAACCCCTTGTTATACCTCTTGTTGATGCATTACCTGGTAGGCCATCTCTAGACATAACCATCTTTTCAAATTTAGTTAAATCTCTCTCATACTCAGTTTTCCTTTTCCATTTCTTCGACCACTGTTCTAACTGTAATAAATTTAACCACGACAATCTTCTTCTCCCAACAATTTCCATTATTTGATCTCTAGTCCCCATCTTTTCCACCCAATTGGACAATCTAATAGCCCTAACTTCTCTTAGTTTACCCTCAAGCTCTGATCTTAAATCTTCGGGGAAATCGTTTAGAGCCACCACCGGAGTTAATGGAGATATCCCTGGTATAAATATGCTCTTCATAGTACCCGCCATTAGTTACTGCTATCCCACTCATTCCTTTTGTGCAGCCACAAGGAGATTGGAACCTTTTACTTCCATTTTTAAAGGAACCATAGTTCTCTGTTACTCCAAACTGAGGAGCTGTGGTATGTTTAAACTGTGGTTTGTTATAACAAATCAAGATCAAACCATGGTCTCAGATCCTGGCTTGTTCTGAAACCACAGTTTAAACAAACATAGTTAAACTGTGGGTTATTTTATATTAGCAGTGAAAGTTTCCCATCATCTCCTTGTAGCCAGGCAAGAGGAGGGGAGGGGAAACATGCAGGCCTGATGTACATGTAGCAAGAAATCATGGTTTCCTGTCATGTATGAATTATGCCATTGTGCTTTTAGATTTGGGCTCTTATTAAGTTAATTTTTGGCATTAAAATCAATTTCCTTTAGAGCTTCACCTCCAGCACAAAAAGGCCTAGGAGTAGCCATCTTCTTAAATATGCATTGTACTTTCAAAGACATTTTCAAGGATAACCATACAAACATAGTTCATATACTTGTGAAATAAAGTTAACATTGATTCTAGCACACACCATGGGGGAGAATTTCACATCTAACTCAATTATAACTAATGTTGGCAATGAATATTACAATTACTTACTGAATGATTTTCTTAAGGAGTCAAACTTTATGAATATTCTAATTTAACTAGACTGATTTGTAATCTCCCACATTTTATTACTCAGTGGTTTAAGATCAAGCACATCAAATGTGAAAACTAAAAACCCAGTAGTTTAAGATTTAGTAAATTCATGATGGAAATGGAAATTCAGTGGAACTAACTTAATTTGTTCTGTGAATCATCTTAACGCAAATGCAAAAATGGATTTCATTTTTATTGTCGTCAAAGACAGAAGTATGCAAGATTTAAGTAATTAAAATGCACATTCAGCAGGGGGTGGGGGTATAGGAATTGTTATTTAAGTATGCAAACAATTATCTCTGTGGCACTGGGCCTACCTAATTACATGTCTTTCTCCATAATATGGATTCAAACCAAAGTAGGCCAGGCTCACAGCTGATTATGAGATATGTCAAGTGATCAATACTAAAATAATATAAACAATAAATAAATGCTCACTGTTTTTTCCAATAGTTTTATATTTGAACTACCACCACTGCTATGTTTTCAAGTAAAGTAGAAGTTATTATTGCTCTGAATGTGCTTCTTCTTCTCAATTACGTATCAAACTAATCATTTGGGCTAGTTCTCAACAGCAGTCTGTAAATGCACCTCTGTGTGTTTAGAAGTCTCCAGATGCTAGGCTGAGGCTAGTAGAGCTTCCAGTAGCTCATGCTGGCTCAGCTTGTCTGAGTGTGGAAAACTAAGCAGGGTCAGGCCTGGTTATTACTTGGATGGGAGACCCTTCCTCTAGTTTTCTGCATTGAGCAGGGGTTTGGACTTGATGGCCTTGTGGGCCCCTTCCAACTCTATGATCTATGAAATCTATGAATCTAGCTGCTACACACACACACACACACACACACACTGAGACTTCCTTCACAGACTGCTGTGAACCAGTCCTATGTACATGGAACTCCTGCTTATGTGAATGATGATGGCCAGATTATTTCAGATGCCTTCATTTTAATTTGGCTAAATGTGGTGGCATATATGGGAAAAAGTTATGGTAGTCAGAGGAGCTAGTGAGTGGATACATGTGTACATGATTAATCATAGTCATTTCTTGCCAAGCTGCATCATTTTGATCTAGCTTTTCCTTTCCTTAGTCTTTCCACAAACTTATTTTCTCTAGACCAGCCTTTCCTAACCTTGGGTCCCCTGCTGTGGCTGGACTACAACTCCTATTATCCCTGCCCACTGGCCATTCTGGCTGGGGATCATTGGAATTATAGTCTAACAACAGCTGGGGACTCAAGGTTGGGTAAGTCTGCTCTAGATCCTCCTACCGTAGAAATTCACACTGTAATGTAAAGTGCTTTTAATTTGTACTTGTGCTTTTCACCTCTATCTCTGTATATGTTTCCCTTCTTTTACCCACCCATTTTCTTTTCCCATGCAGGTTGTCAGCCCTTTGGGGGATCTTTTCTTTTCTTTTGCAATTTCTTATTTGCTTGGGAAGGGTCAGGCACATGGCTGGAGCTTTATGCATTATTAATGGTAATAAATAATATAGCAACCACTACCATTTCCTATCACAAGAGAATGCCATCTCATTTGGCACTAATGGGCGGTCTCAGCAAGGATGCTATGTGCAAGGTTTTGCATCCTCAAAGGACTATGGTGGTGCAAGCTAAGTTGTGCTGAGCAGGCCTTTGGCAAACACAAATTCTTTGAGGATCAGGTTGTAAATGAACATTGCGACGGAAATGTGTTCTTGTCTGCTGATGATGAATAAGCAGGGCAGGGTTAAGACAAGACTGACAAATTAGCTTCTGGAACACTGGATAAATTAAAGAGGCAGTCTAGCCATGTCAATCTTGGTTCTTTCACAAATCCAAATCATTTTTTTTTAAATGCAAATAACTTGGAGAAATAAATCTATGGATGAGGGCACCACATAGATTTCTTATAGCATTATAATGCAAGAATAATTTTAGCCTTTTCTCTTCGTAATATTGTCTCCTTGATTAGTAGCCAATCTGTCACAAATTATGGTTAACAGTATGTGTGTAAAGTTAGCAATGTCTTATGTCCCTTTAGGATAACAATGCCTTCCCAAGTCTAGATTGATAGAATATCTGATTGAATATACATTCGTCAAATCATTTTAGTTGCAAAATAATTTTTTTAAAAAATCTTTCAATACATTGTTTTGAAAAGAGGAAGTTCTTAAAATGTTGATCACATGCAAAATATTTTTGCATAAAATAAACCATATTTCATTTTCATTGTTTCTTGACGAGAGAAGGTCACGATATTATTTTATCCACCCAGGTGAAAGAAATCTTCTATACTCTACAAGGTCTGCTTTTCAGTGAAAGGCATCCTTGAAACTACTATTACAATACTACTATCTTAGAGTTCACCTCTTTCCAATTAAATCATGACCCTTCTTTCCCCATGCAGTTTTTTTCTTAAGTCCCATGGCTCAAATGTCATTTCAAACTTTATTTTCTATTTCTAACCTGTAATTTGGAAAATAAGCATGAATAATAAAAAAAAAAAAGAGAGAGGTTACAAGCTCTCATCTAATAGTACAATCCTATGCATGCTTAGGCAGAAAAAAGTCCTACAACTCCCAGCATTCTCCAGCCAGCTGGGGAATGCTGGGAGTTGTAGGATTTTCCCCCCTGTCTAAATATGCATAGCATTGCGCTCTTAATATCTGATGCTTTCTGCCAGGGGGTGGACCTGTATTGGCAGGTGGATGGATTACTCAGCATGGAAGATTTATTCTATGACCACCACGATTAGGGCCGGTGCAAGACAGTTTGGTGCAGTTTGGTGCCCTAGGCAAGATCAGATATTTAGCGCCCCCCTTCCCACTTGAGCCCTCCCTCCCTATTTCTGGTGCCCCCTTTAGCCCTGCGCCCTAGGCAGCTGCCTAGTTGGCCTAATGGTAGCACCGGCCCTGACCACGATTCTTACCATACAATGAGGAAACTGTAGGACTAAAATTAAAATGGTTAACTTTTTCAAAATGTCTGAGGATAGTGATTTTCAATGACTGAATCATAAACTGGGATAGATAGCCAGACTGCCACTGGTCAGTGCAAAGCAAAGGAGCCACTTTGGTCTCCTGAAGGCCTAATCTGCAGTTGCAAGGCATGTGCAATGGCAGTCCATTGGAAACCGCCACATTTCATTATTTTTATTGATTGATTGATATTTGATTTGATTTATATCCTGCCCTTTCCCACAATGAGCCCAGGGTGGCTAACAACCTATATAAAATATAGTATATGACATGAACAACATTCAAATCACAAATAGATAATAAAATAAAACTATTGACTCACTCACTCGCTTGCTTGTTCAATCAATCATCAATCAAAAAACAAATAGAGCACTTGCCTATAAGAACATAAGAAGAGCCGTGCTGGATCAGACCAAGGTTCCATTCAGTCCAGCATTCTGTTCACACAGTGGCCAACCTGCACAAATATATAGGTCTTTAACTGGAGCCAAAATGCTAACAGTGTGAAAGACAGCCAAATGTCTACCACAGGGGTGTCAAACCTCCTTAAGTCCAAGGGCCAAATTCAATTTCAGAGAAGCTCTTGGGAGGCATTCCAGTGGTGGGTGGGGTTGAAGGCAAAAGGGGTGGGGCCAAAAGCCTGGGGAACAAGGGTAGGGCCAGGCAAAGGGATCATACGGAACTCAGAGGGCCAGATTGGGATCCCAGGTAGGCCAAATTTGGCCCACATGACTTAGGTTCAACACCCCTGCTCTACCAGAAGGGAGTCCCATAGACGGGGATTCATTTTATCAAAATACTTTCGCTTAGAAGGAATCTCTTGGTTCACTTTCGGTGGTGCTTTAGTCCAAAAGGGGGCTCCACTACCACACCTGAGCCCACTTCAGGTGAGTCAGCTGTGGGTGGCAATGTGCTTTTTCCCAGGAATGAGGCAGGCAGGGCCGGCGCTACGGCTAGGCAGACCCAGGCGGCTGCCTAGGGCGCGTGGCGGGAAAGGGCGCAGAAACTCTTCCGCGCCCCTTCCTCTCCTCCGGCGCGCTCCTGCCCTGCCTGCCGCCTCCGCCGCGCCTCCCCGCCCGCTTGCCGGCCGCCGCCGCCGCCGCCGCTGCACCTCCCCCGCACGCCCGCGCGCCCCGCGCGCCCGTGCGCCCGCCCGCCAACCACCTGCCCCTTCCTCTCCTCCGGCGCGCTCCTAACCTGCCTGCCGCCTCCGCTGCGCCTCCCCGCCCGCTTGCCGGCCGCCGCCGCTGCACCTCCCCCCCCGCGCGCGCACCCCCCGCCCGCGCGCCAACCACCTACCTACCTTCGCGGAGCAGCAGCAGCCAGCAGCGGGGGCGGGGGGAAGGTAGGTGGCGGCGGCGGCGGCGGCGGCGCGGGGGGGGGTTGCAGAGCAGGGCTGCTTTGCTCCGGAGCCCCCCCCACGGCACGAGGGGGGGCGCTAAATATATTTGGCCTAGGGCGCCAAACAGCCCTGCACCGTTCCTGGAGGCAGGACCAAGTAAAGTGTGTGCAGATTCATGCAGCATCTCCATTTTTGTCGACAAGGAGGCAGGGCAGCAGGATATAAAAGGCCTACCCAACTAGTGTTCACCCTCTTTCTCATCAGCTACGTGGCTCCCACCGTATAGAATTCACTGTAGGCCAGACTGGTTGCTACTGGGCTGAGTAAGATCTTTTTCTTTTCTTTTTTAACCTGTGGACCTGTTTGGGTTTCGAATGCAGTTTTTCACCCACTTCACATTGTTCTATTGAATATGGAAGACTGGAAAGGGCAGTGCTAATGTGCTATCTTAAGTTGTTGCCCTAGCATACCTGTGTCTTGCTTCTTTCTTCTGGGTGGCGCACAATCTGGTGACACCCTAGAGATGCGCAGAACCACCAAGAAATCCCTCCAATGGGCTCCCTTAGAAGGAAGCCCTAAATTTGCTTTAAATTTGGGAAGTGCACAAGCACTGACCACCTGCACTTTCTCTGAAGTTCTTTGGTGGCATTTCTTTGAAAAGCAGCTTCTTCTACTGAAGCCACCAAATCACTTTTTAAACTGCTCAGATTTTAATGAATAAGCACCTCAAGCACTCTCTTTAAGAAGCACTTGCACCAAATCCCTCATCAGAGGAAGTTTGGAGGTTCAGGGGAAGAGGCTGAAAAGGAACCTCTCATCTACCAGCAGATTTTCAAACTATACTTGAGAAAGTGCCTTCTCCCTTATCAACCTGCTCAGTCACTGAGGTCATCAGAGGGGATGCTCCTGCTGCTGGCTCCTCATGGACCTAGGGCCCGATTGCAGACTACCTAGAATAGAGCCTTCAGTGTGATGGCTCCCTTTCCGTGGCACTCCCTGCCACTGGAGGTCAGGCATTGTGTTTCTTTTGGCACCTACTGAAGACATCTTTATTTCAAGAAAACCTTCCTTGATTGACCAGCCATAGTTTTTATTGGTATTCTGTTTTTAAAAAGTTTTAATATGTTGTTTTATTCTTTATATGTTTTAATTTGGTGTTTTATTCTTTTTATCTTTTATTGTTCACTACTCTGGAATCTGTTTAGATGTGGAGGGATATATAAATGTTGTAAATAAATAAATACATATCCCTGATCACATACCAGAAGTCATTTTTGCAAATTGAACTTTGTGCATTTTTCATGCCTTCTTTCTGTCTGTAAATAATATTATATTATTCACTTCTATGGTATATGAATGCTATGTACATGCTTTATGTGAACAGTTCGCTTTCCCCTATTTATATACCATCTATTAACATTGGCAACTAATAATATCTCAAGGGTCGGAGAAAGATGCCCATACGTTTTGGGCCCTCCTCTCTTCTTCTTACCCTGCCTAGGATAGAGAGCCAAACTGACCCGATTGCCAGTGAAAAAGGCTGTGAATTTGCAAGAGGCACGACCATGCACTTTGGTTTCTCTGCTGTGGATTGCATCATCACCTACCATTGTTCCCAGGGACATTGTGTCCCATAGCAGGATGGCTACTGAGCTACAGCTTCTCTTTGAAATTAAATAAAAGCACACATACAAAACAGAGCCACCCAGCCACTTGCCTAATAGTAAGAAACACCCCACCCCACTTGAACTTTACTTCCCCTGCCACTTGAATTCACCTGCTCCTGATCTTCTGGAGGGTTTTCACCCTCTACCCCACTTGAAACCTCAGAGTTTGGCCAGGTTTTTATACCAGGTCAGGCAGTTTGTTTCTTTAGCCTTGTTTCGTCTGCATTGACAGACAGTGGCTCCCCAGAGTCTCAGGCAGAAAGAGGCCTTTGCCAACACGTGCCACCTTTTGCCCCTTGCTCACCTCTATCACTGAGCTATGGTCCCTTGCCTAATACCAACCCAGTCTTGATAGGCTGTTAACACTATTCTGATGTTTAAAAGAAAAAGGAGCCTGAGTCTGAACCACTGGAAAATATAGATAAACATATGACTGATGGTGTTTTCCCATGTTGTGTGAGTTACACATCTTCCTCTGGCTGTGTTTTCTTTATGTGTGAGTGGGGATCAAGATCTCACCATATACAGGGCAGGTGTACACCTGAACTGCATAATTAAGGATTACAATAGCTATGAAAATGCTGCACAGGGATTGGTTTGGTGGTGAGTCAGTACGTGAATCCATTCTTGTATAGATCAGATGGAATAATTGTAGATCTCACACTGCTCACATCAGCTATTCAAGCACTTTCTCTACCAGCACCTTATTCAGATCTACTGTAGGCTGCAAAGAGAATTGTATCCCCTGGTTCCATATGAAGTAATTGGGTTCCTTTAAAATATTTTTTAAAACAACAACAAATATTTTGGGGAGAATACTAAAATAATCAAGGAAAATATATGGCACATGTGAGACACCTTTCATCCATGAAAGTTTGAACTTCTCCAAATAACAAGCAGAACTTGATCAAGCATGAACAGTTCTTGGCTATCTATAGATTTGTACTACACAACCTTAGAAATGTCATTGGCACACTTCACAGTGTAATCAATACGTTCTTTTTAACCTTTGAGCAAGAAGGTTGGCTTCAGAGCAGGGCTGATTGAAAGACCCTTTTGCAGTGTGAAATGTGCAAATGAGGAAGATTTTTAAAAATAAAAATAAAAAAGGAGCCTTTAGGGTCTTGTTAATAGGCAATGAGAATGTGGCTTTGAAAGAGCCTTTTTTACTGGTTAGTCCTGGAACAGCTTTCATCGACTCACAGGACTGATTTGCCTGTTATGCTGGAGCAATATTTTTGTTGATATGCAATTTGTCATGGTTTTGTTGCCTTGAATTATAGGGTAAAAAAGGGTATCAAAAACACAAATGCAGTTTGTATTCTTACACTCTGGAATCTGGTTTACTGGACCACTGTACAATGATCACCAACATTCATTTCAACCAGCTGGATTGTCAGTCTTCCTAGGTTGCTAAGCATGGGGATAACTACTGTGTGAACACGCTTGGCAGGGCCGGTGCAAGGCCGTTTGGTGCCCTAGGCAAGATCAGATATTTAGCGCCCCCCCTTCCCACTTGAGCCCTCCCTCCCTCCAGCCCTATGCCCATTAAAAGTCAATTGGCAAAACCTAAAAAATTTATTATCATAAACATTGACAAACATACATAAAATACATGTTGATGTAGTTCCAATTTGCTACATTTCTCAAAATCTATCAAGATATCCTCAGTTATCCCGTTGGATAAAGCGAAGATCCATTATACAGATTTTCGCTTTCATATGAAGGTACCAAAGGGGACTAGAAGGGGGGGGGGACTTCCCCAAACAGTAGGCATTATCAGGGGCTGCAGAGTGAATTGTCCATGAAAGGAATCACTTGAATATAAGTATGTGTCTTTTGGCGGGATTTTGAAACTGGGGTGTGGGGGGAAGGCTGGCTTGAAACGAGTGAGTGTGGAAAAAACACTTTTATACTGGAAGTCTTTAGAGCGTAGAGCGCAGGAACGAAGGAAAGCCCAGCTTCGAGAGCCCCTGAGGAAACTGGAGCCACGTCTAGGCAGGCGTGTGCGTGTGTGTGTGCGTGCGCGCGTGTTGCCTCCTTTGCCCAGCCCCCAGCCTGTCTTTACAAAGCGTCTCCTCCTCCTCCGCTGCCACTTCCTCCAGCGTCTCCCAACTCCGGAGACTTTTGATTGGCTGAGGCGCTGACAGCAGGAGGAGCTCGAAGTAAGCGTGCAGCCCGCCCTCCTCTACATGCCTCTTTGCAGCTTTCTCTCTCAACCTCTCTCCCTCTCTTGTTTTGCTGCGCCTCCCTGTAAAACTGAACAGTGAAAAGGAAAAAGAAAGAAAAAATTGCAGTGGGGATCTGCTAAAACTGGCACAGAGAGATGTCATGTAAACTCCCCTCCACCCTCCCCTCTTATTTCTTCTCCCACTCCGTCTATTCCTGCTGCTGCTGCCCGCTCCTCAGTTCAAGTGATCACAAAAGAAATCTTTGGGAGAGTCAGTTTGTGTGTTCCTTGGAAGCGAAGGGAGAGAGAGAGACACGCAGGAGGGAGAGGAAGAGGAGAGCAGCTAGCGAGGGGCAGTTGAAACAACCCAGAAAGACTTTTTTTAAAAAAGCTTTTCTTCCGTAGATATATGTGAAGTGTTTTCAGGAGGGAGTTGGAGTTTCTGGTGCCCCCTTCAGCCCGGCGCCCTAGGCTGCAGCCTAGTTGGCCTAATGGTAGCACTGGCCCTGATGCTTGGAATACTGTGTACAGTTCTAGTCACCCTGCACCTAAAATTGTAGAATTTGCAAAAGTGCAGAAAATATGCAGATCAGAACAGGTCAGAGGAACTCCCTTCTGCAAGCGCCACTGACTTGCCCTGTTCCAAAAACTAGTGTTTCGGCTCATTTTGGGTCATTTTTAGCAGTGCCAAGGCCCCATTGTGGAAGTGGTAGGTCCTACAAGCACAAGGACACAATAAGATGACAGCAAACTGGGTATCATATTGCTGTCATCCATAGACTTCTTTGAAAGGTTATGATAAAATCACTTGAATTTGTTTGCACATTGGTTAAGAAGACATCTGTTATTATGTTCTATATGCCAAAAGAATATCTTATGAAGGTAGAGAGTTATGAAACAAGAAGGATTTAAATACATTCTAATAGGAGGAATCTAAAGTTCTATTAGAGCCCATTTTGTCAAGGAGAAGGAACTGCCTATTCTGGTTAGCTTGGAAGGGTAGGAATTTCCTGCCAATAATTTTGTCCATAGTGAAAGCAAAACATCTTACATAATTGCAGCTTCAAAATGAGACCCAACTATACCCTTTTGTATATTTCTTTCAAGATAGCTAAATTATTCAGATTACAACCACATAATAGCAGCCTTTCAGTCACTTACACCACTATCCTGCAGATTAGCGTAGTTGCCATACAACATAAAGGCAATCAGAGAGATGTATACTCCATCTTTCTCTGCTTCCTTGTCAGTTGCAATCCCATGGTGATGGTATCATTTCCACTAATAGCAAAAACAGATGGTTGAGTGCTCACATGACTGGAGTCAAAAAGGGCCACTGAGAAACAAGATGGAGATACCTGCATACTCAGGTGAACTCTGAGGTATGCAGAAGGATGGAGATTATATATATATAAGAAGAAGTCCTGACTGACTGACTGACTGACTCATCAACGCCCAGCTCAAACCGTTTAACGTAGGAATGTGAAATTTTGAAGGAACATTGTTTTTATGACGTAGACACCCACTAAGGAAGGATTTTTGGAAATTCCATCCCTAAGGGGGTGAAAAAGGGGGGAAAACCACCCCACTCTCATATCTCCTATGGGCAAAACAATAGGGGAGCAGTTATGCAAATCGGCCTCACCTCATAATTGCTGCAGGAGCCAATAGGAGCAGTTATGCAAATAGCCCATACGACACTTAGAATATTCCTATGAATTCCTGCAGGGGCCAACAGGAGTGGGTATGCAAATCTCCCCTAGGCCCCGTTGAGTTTTTGAACACTTTAAATCCTCCTGGTCTTCCAGAATATAATTTTTAATTTTTTGTCTGTCTCATTGTCTGTCTGTAATTCCAACACGAAAAAATTCATGTTCGCATATGAATGGAACAACTATCTTTTTTGTTTTGTTGCCAATACACCCTGACTAACGTCTGTAATAAACATTGCTTATTACGTTAAGACATCAACCTGTAAATTATATTCCATACAGTTTGGACAAAAAACTCATGTTTCTTTAAAAAACAATTGTACCAAATCCTAAAATCCACGCGAGTGAAGCCGCGGGCAACAGCTAGTGTGTGTGTGTGTGTGTGTGTGTGTATATATATATATATATGTCCAAAAGACATGATCTCAGGAGCCATGAGTGATGAGTCAGTTGGAAAAGAAAAAATGAACAACAGGTAGGGAGGAATGAATTGGCCCAATAGAAAAGGGGCCATAGCTCAGTGTAGTAGAGCACACACTTTGCATGCCAAAGGTCCCAAGTTCAGTTCCCGTCATCTCCCGGTCCCAAGTTCAGTTCCCGTCATCTCCAGGTAGAGCTAGGAAAGAATCCTGTCTGAAATCCTGGACAGCTGCTGCCAGTTGACAATACTGAGCTAGATGGACCAGTGGTCTGACTCAGTATAAGGCAGCTTCCTATCCGATCTTCCTAAACCTTTCACACCTTTGTGATGCGAGCCACCTCCCTATGACTTAGGTGGCACTCCAATATTAATAAATAAATAATTATATCCAACATCTGCTGAGGTAGTATAACTGCCACTACTCCCTGTTTGCCATATTCCCCTGGCTGGGCCGGGAGCATCTTTAATCATTATAAATCTCTGGACGCTGTAAGCAGGGTTGAGGATAAGGCATTGCAGGGAAGGTCTGAGAAGAAGGCATTTCTTAAATCACACCACAGGGTCCTAATTTAAAATGGGTCTTATTTATTCATAGGTAAAAAGGCAAGGCTTATAGATGGAAAACAAGGTTTCATAGATCACAGAGTTGGAAGGAGCCTACAAGGCCATCGAGTCCAACCCCCTGCTCAATGCAGGAAACTAGAGGAGGGGTCTCCCATCCAAGTAATAACCAGGCCTGACCCTGCTTAGCTTTCCACACTCAGACAAGCTGAGCCAGCATAAGCCACAGGCCTGTCTTACATAGAGAACATATACTCAGGAATAAAAGAAACAATCCATAGCTATGCTAGCTCTAACTCTGAGGTCATTTAACAGGGGTGGAAAATATGCATCTCACAGGTTGCATGCAGCCCCCCCCCTGCCCCCAGCCTCTAGTGTGGCCCCCATTGCTCTGCTAAAATTTGGTGCTGTAGTGGCAAACAGTGGCAATTTGCCACTGAATTTTGGTGGTAAAGCAGGACAGAGGCTTAAAAACAAGCTACATACACATGTTCCTTTTCAACATTTGGCATGGTTTGCTGGTGAAATTCAAAGTTTTTTGGGGGGGTTGCCTCTGCTGTGGCCACACCACCACCAAATTTTGGTAGCGCAGCACTGACAGGAGTGTGGCCAGGAGGTGGAAATTGGCCCCTGAGCCACCCAAAGTTGCCATCCCCTGATTTAGAGGACAGAACTATATATGTGTGTGACGAAGATGGGCTAAAGGCTGAAATCCTGTGCACACTTACTTGGGGATAAGCATCAGTGGGTCTTCTCTCTAAGTACACATTAGATGCCATTTACTCTTCAGCTGAAATAAACAGTATATCAAAATCCTTCACTTTGGATGGATTGTACCCATAGTTTGCACATTCTTGTCACTTATGCAGTAAACTCTTAATTCATTTTGATCAAAGAAAAAAAAATGTATATGCCAACACAACTCTCACATAGCACTGTTGGGCGAACTGAGGTTTGATTAACAAAACTACAGGAATGTTAAGCATTGTGAAAGATGTATGCTTTATAGAGGAAATACCAGGGTTCCCACTTCATCAGTTTTAAAGCAACCCATATCATTTATTTATTGATGTGTTTATTTGTTGCCACCTAACCATTTTTGTAGTTCAACCTCTTTGCTAGGCACTGGGCAGATTTGCACACATTTGCAAAGATTTTAAAATACGCAAATACCCAATAGTGGATTTTTCTCCCCTCTGGCGAGCTGACTACCCTAGACTTAAATATCTATAGGAAATATGAATGCATATAGGAATTTTACTACAGACACCAAATTTATGCTATGTAAGCCTTGCTTAAATAAAAGAAAGAAATACTTCCTTTGTTATTTTTAATTTAAAGGTTTAAAGGTTCCAGCAAATAAAGTTATCCCAAGGCAAAGTCTAAGTGAAAAATATAGAAGTCTTTATACACTTCTGGAAAATTCACTAAGCAACCAAAATGAGCCTTTACAATTAAAAAATATATCAAGCAAATGAAATAGGCATAAATTGATCTCAGAGGTGAAATTTTTATGACATAGAAAATAATTGGTAAGCAGTAACAATGCAATATATATATATATATATATATGAGAAGAAGTCCTGACTGACTGACTGACTGACTGACTCATCAATGCCCAGCTCAAACAGTTTAATCTAGGAACGTGAAATTTTGAAGGAACATTGCTTTTATGACGTAGACACCCACTAAGGAAGGATTTTTGGACATCCGTCCCTAAGGGGGTGAAAAAAGGGGGCAAAATCACCCCACTCTCATATCTCCTATGGGCAAAACAACAGGGGAGCAGTTATGCAAATTGGCCTCACCTCATAATTGCTGCAGGAGCCAATAGGAGCAGTTATGCAAATAGCCCATACGACACTTAGAATGTTCCTATGAATTCCTGCAGGGGCCAATAGGAGTGGCTATGCAAATCTCCCCTAGGCCATTTAGAATGTTCTCTGAGGGGGTGAAAAGGGAGGGAAACTTTTTAAATGACTGAATGACTGTTGTGTGTGGGGTGTCGTCGCATAGGCTCTATCACGTTTTGACGGATCTACCCCAAACTTGGCACGGTCACTCTTCATCACCTGTAGACTCTCAGGATTAACCTGATTTTTCTTTAAGATCAGATATTTCTGTCAGAAAAGTTTTCTGCTGCCAGCACCCAGTGTAAACATTACACTTTCAGTCAGAGAATGACTGTTGTGTGGGGGGCATCCCAAATCCTGTGTATGGGCATTTGTGTGCGTCGCATAGGCTCCTACACGGTTGGATGGATCTGCTCCAAACCTGGGACACATACTCTCCATCACCCAAGGACAAAGACTGGTGGGTTCAAATCTCCGAAAAAGCCATCACTGCGCCTGTACGGCCCAAAATTTATGATAGCCAATGGCGTCACTTGGAATGTTTGCAGGGGCCATTCAGGAACGGTTATGCAAATCACTCCAACGACATTTAGAATGTTTGTATGAACTGCCGCCACAGGGGCCCAATCAGGAGTGGATATGCAAATCTCTCCTACGTCAAAACAGAATGTTCATATGCACTGCAGCCGGGGCCTACATGGGGGGGGAGCTGGGATTTCATTGATGGGTAGTCCTGGGGGGGGAAGCTGGGATTACATTGTTGGATAGTCCCGAGGGGGAGGGGGAACAGTGATTTCACTGTTGTGTAGTCCCAGGGGTGGGGAGGTGGGATAACATTGTGTGGTCCTGGGGGGGGGCACAGGGATTTCATTGTGAAGTCCCAGTGGGGTGGAAAGCAGGGAATTCATTGTTGCGTAGTCCCAGGGGGGAGCTGGGATTTCATTGTGTAGTCCTGGGGGGGGGAAACAGGGATTTCATTGTTGTGTAGTCCCGGGGAGGAACAGGGATTTCACTGTTGTGTAGTCCCAGAGGTGGGGAGCTGGGATTACATTGGGCCGGTTCACACGACCCAGGCTGTGGGCGGGGGAGGCACCATGGGGCCGTCCGCGGGGTTCGGTGGGGCGCCGCAGATGACCTGTGCCTCGCGCACGTGGGCGGACCCCAGGGGCAGGGCCCCGGGATGCCCAGAGGGGCCGTTTGCCCCTATAGGATGGAGCGGTGGCAGCTCCGGCCACTCTGGACTGCCGCCTCTGTGCGGACCCCGCGGGACAGGCCGCCCGCTGTTCGCACGTCACGGTGGCCACACGCAGTAGGGGCTTACCCCTCTACCGACCATGGTCACTTTGCGTGCATCCTGCGTGCGGCCCTCCCACGGGGGCACCCCCGGTTGGCATTCACACGACACGGGAACCGCGGCGGACTTCTGCTCCCCCGCAGTTCCCGTGTCGTGCGAACAAGCCCATTGTGTGGTCCCAGGGGGGGGCAAACAAGGATTTCATTGTTGCATAGTCTCGGGGGGGGGGATGACAGGGAATTCATTGTTGCGCAGTCCTGGAGGTGGAGGGGGAGCAGGGATTTCATTGTGCAGTCCTGGGGGGTGGACAGAGATTTGATTGTGTAGTCCTGGGGGTGGGGAGGAAAGGAGGGATTTCATTGTACAGTCCCGGAGGAGGGAGCAGGGAATTCATTGTTGTGTAGTCCTGGGGGGGGCTGGGATTTCATTGTTGTGTGGACCCAAGGGAGCTGGGATTTCACTGTTGTGTAGTCCCGGGGGGGGGAAGCAGGGGTTTCATTGTGTAGTCCTGGGGGGGCCTGGGATTTCACTGTTGTGTAGTCCCGGTGTGTGTGTGCAGGGATTTCATTGTTGTGCAGTCCCAGGAGGGAGCAGGGATTTCACTGTGTAGTCCCGGGGGAGCAGGGATTTCATTGCGCAGTCCCGGGGGGAAAGGAACAGGGATTTCATTGTGTAGTCCCAGGGGGAGCAGGTAGTCCGGGGGGGGGGAAGCTGAGATTTCATTGTGCAGTCCTGGGGGAGATGGTAGTCCCGGGGGAGCTGGGATTTTATTGTGTAATCCCGGGGGAGCTAAGATTCCCGGGGGAGCTGGGATTCCATCATGTTTCTTCAAAAAAAATTGTACCAAATCCTAAAATCCACGCGAGCGAAGCTGTGGGAAACAGGTTGTGTGTGTGTGTGTGTGTGTGTGTGTGTGTGTGTATCTATATATAGATATATATATCTGGCCTACAGAACTGGTATAGGCCTTGTCCAGCATAGGGTTGAGCATGGCACACAAGTGATAAGACATCAGGATTTGTCAGACTGATTTTCCTAGAGCAGCTTCCCCCACTGCATCAGGGTATTAAAAAAAAAGAATAAGAAGAAAGAAAGAAATTTAATGGAGTGTGAAGTTTCATGGGGGCAGCTCACTAGGTCACAGCCATATTTTATTTTTAAATTGAAACACTGGGATGTTGCAGATGGCATTAAGACAGTGCAGCAGAATGGTAAAGTGCAGAAGCATGAATGAGTATTTTTCAGCTCCAGTAGTGCCTGCATGGCTAAGGTGCTATCCCATATATCTGCTTGCTATTGTAGACTTCCAGGGCATAGTGTGTTTCTGTATTGTGTAGCTAAGCTGCAATACAGAATTGAAGAGTGTCATAGACCCTTTTTCTTGCCATACTAGATTTGCATAGGTGGGGAGTTCATCATATAGTGAATGATATCATGAGATACCCCGCCTGAAGTGAAACAGTACTGAACTGCTACAGTCCAGAGAAGTGGTACAGTTCAGGGGGGGGGGGACCCTTTAGTACTTCAGTTTGCTAATTATATGAACTACCCATAGTTGTTCTCAGTGAAGTGCTGTTCGTTAATGGCTTAGTATATTTCAGTGATCTTTGAATGCCAATAAGCTAAATGGTTAGGACATCCTTGTAGGTTAGGATACCCTCCCCACAAAGTTATTAGACTGCAAAAAAGAAAAAAAAAAAGGACTATCCTGCTGGAGCTGGCAGAGGAGGGATGGCGAGCTGCATTTCTAAGCTGGGCATGGGGAAGGGGGTTCACTCAAAATGATATTAACTGTGCTGCCAAGAAAAAATCTACTGCTAGTGCAAAGGTCCAAAGAAGAACAAGAGAACTTAAGAACACTTGGTGGAAAAAGAAAGCTCAAGAAATTCAACAACTTGCAGAATCTCATGATGCACGGGGCTTTTTTAAGGCCACAAGGGCCATTTGTGGACCAAAAACCTATGGTACAAACCCTTTACAATCAAAAGATGGCACCAAACTCTTAAAAGACAAAGAGTCTATTGCACTGCGTTGGAAAGAGCATTATTATGACTTTTTAAATCGTAAATCTAAGGTGGATAATGAGATTTTTCGCAAATCCCGCAAAAACAAATTAGAGAGGAACTTGCAATACTCCCCACTTTGGATGAAGTGAAAAAAGCCATTAATCAAATGAAGAACAACAAAGCTAGTGGACCAGATGGGATTCCTGCTGAAATCTTTAAAGAAGGGCCCCCCGAACTTGTACAACATCTTCATAAACTCATCGAAAAAATCTGTATAAGAGAAGAGATCCCAGAAGACTTCAGGGATTACATAATTATCACCCTGTTTAAGAAGGGTGATAGAACAGACTATGGAAACTATTGGGGCATTTCTCTCTTAGCTACCGCAGGTAAAATATTTGCTAGGATTCTCGCAAACCGTCTTCTATCTATTTCAGAAGAGATGCCTCCCTGAATCTCAATATGGTTTCTGCGCCGCCCCTCTAGAGGGACAGTAGACATGATTTTTACTGCACGTCAGCTCCAAGAAAAATGCCGGGAGCAAATCAACCCCTTTATATGGCATTTATTGATCTGGCTAAGGCCTTTGATACTGTAGACCAAACAGCTCTCTGGACTATCCTTATGAAAATTGGATGCCCCAATAAATTTGTGAATATCTTGCGACTTCTCCATGACAACATGACGGCAACGGTTTTGGACAACAACGGCTCTCATGGTGCTCCATTTAAAGTGGTATCAGGTGTTAAACAGGGATGTGTTATCGCCCCAACATTATTTGCTATTTTCATCGCCATGATTTTACATCTTGTCGAGGGGAAACTTCCCACTGGTGTGGGAATTATATATCGAACAGATGGAAAGCTTTTTAATCTCAGCAGGCTGAAAGCAAAAAGTAAGGTAATTACAACCTCCATTGTGGAACTTCAGTATGCTGATGATAATGTGGTCTCCGCACATTCAGAGGATGATCTTCAAACTATCCTAAATGCTTTTCCAGAAGCATATGAAAAACTTGGTCTCTCACTTAACATCAAAAAAACCAAAGTGCTTCATCAGCATGTGCAAGCTAACCCTTTGATGATGATGCCATCTATCCAGCTTGGTGGGGCAATACAGGAAAATGTTGATCATTTTCTCTATCTTGGCAGCTATCTTTCTGTTACAGCTAACATCGACAGTGAAATCCAGCATCGTTTGAGATCCGCAAGTGCAGCGTTTTCTCGAATGAAGCATAGAGTGTTCAAGGATTGGGATATCTGTAAGAAGACCAAAGTGCTTCTTACAGGTTCGAGGACTGTAAGAAGATATTTGTAAGAAGCAGGGCTTTTTTTCTCAGAGAAAAGGTGGTGGAACTCACCCCCCCTCCCCTGGCCACGCCCCTACCCACCCCTAGGACCGCCCCCTAAAACCGCCCCTTTAGAGAACAGGGATGCAAGTAAAATTTGGGGGGGCTATAAAAGTAAATGTATGGAATTAAATAAAAAGCAATGCAGTAAAATGTGCAAAAAAATTGGAATACTTACCAAAAGTAAACTCAGAGACATTTCCTTTTTGAAAGGTGTTTATTTATAAGTTTTGCAGTTACACATATTAATCACAGTTTAGACACAACCTGTGGTGCCGAACCTATTTGAGGCCAGGATTCAGAACCATGGATAGCTCCTTAAAGTTCAGGCTGAACTTGGAGTGGATACACCCCCCCCACTGACATTGGAGCCACCGGCACCCACTTCCCTGAAGGTGATGAGGCCTCGTTGCTTTGGGAATCTTTTTTCCTGCCTTCCAGAGAGTGGGTGATGGAGAAGTATGATGCACTAGGTTATTTTAGATTGGACATAACGGTTTTATGGTGGTTCTGGTGGAGGCCCTCTTTAGAGGTATATTATTTCACACTTCGCTCAAAATGGGGTGAGGCACCTGCCCCTAAAGTCCTGCCCTAGGGGCACCTCTGATTACCACCGTGTTACCCCATGATGAGGCCGACGCCTATAAATGCAGCAGCAGCAGCAGCGTTTTAGAGAGCAGGGCAAGGTCCCTGCCCTGAGGACAGTCCAAAGCAAGCAAACAAGCAAACAACACCAGGGACCTGGGGTGAAGTGGAGTGGGTGGGAGAGAAAGGAGGGTGGCAAACGCTTCTCTTAAGACTTTCCGATGCGCCCGGGCTCCCCAGATGCGTTTGCCTACAACTCCTATCACCCCATGCCGCGGGGATGATGGGAGTTGTAGTCCGTGGGGGGAAAGGCAGTCCTAAACAAACCAAACAAGAAACAAACTCAACCCCTGCAGCGGGAGGGATTCAGGAGCTTGGATAGCGACAAGCGCTTGCTCACTCGCTCTTGGACGGGCGCGGTGGGAGCGAAAAGCGCCTCGTTTCCCATGGCAGGGGGGAAGCTAGATTGGGAGCGATGGGGCGAGCT
The DNA here is from genome assembly GCA_021292165.1 of Shinisaurus crocodilurus. Taxonomy (NCBI): domain Eukaryota; kingdom Metazoa; phylum Chordata; class Lepidosauria; order Squamata; family Shinisauridae; genus Shinisaurus; species Shinisaurus crocodilurus. The sequence continues at coordinate 85,942 of JAHFWL010001402.1, forward strand.
GTGTGTGGGTCAGAGAGGCTTGTGTGTGGGGCGGGAGACTTGCCGGGCGGGTGGAGGGGGTGAGAATCCACGGACTGCCTAGATCTGGCCCCACCCTCCCCAGGACGCCCGCCGGTTACCTGAAATCACTGTAGGGTGGATGATCCAAAACCCGGCGGACTTGACCCTCTGCTGCTCGATCTCCACCGCCTTGTGGCTGCCAAACATGCGCAGGAGAGAACTTGTTGACGGCCGGCTGGAGCATGGCACCCAACTGCCGCTGCACGAAGGTGCCCCTGGGGTTGTCGGGGCCCGTGGCGGCGGCGGCCGCTAAGTCGGCGGCCACGATCTGTTCCGCCACGGTGGCCGGCGCCATCTCTGTTTTGCCCGTCGGCGGGGCGGAGGAGCCTTTCCGGGTGGGGGGTCCCGAGCCGCCGTTGGGGGGCTGGCAGCCCGGCAGGGCGCCTCCAAGGGCCCTCCCGGTGGCCTCGCCGTCCAGCACGGGCGCGGGGAGGAGCAGGGGGCACCTTGGGGCGAGGCTCTTGGGGGGACGGCTGGAGCGGCCGGCGCGCCCCCTCCTGGGTCTCAGCGGCGGCAGCGGCGTCCATGGTGGCGGCTCCGCTCGGGGTTAGGCGGGCGCCTTTCCTTCAAATTCCCTTGCCTGGGTGGCGCCCCTCCTGCCCTCCGCCCGCGGGCGCATCCCTTCCGCGCCCAGGCCCGGCGCCACGGGGATGGGTGCACGACGCCTGGATGGCGGGTGGCTGGGTGGGGCGCGGCGAGGTGGGCAGGCCAGGGGGCGCATGAGGCGAGCATCAAGGGTGAGGCCGGCTGCTGGGGGCGGCCAGGGGCGGAGGCAGCCTCAGCGGGGTGACGACGGGACGCTCCTCATGGCCTCCCCCGCCTCGGACGAAAATAGGTGGCGGAACGCCGTTCCGGTGCGTTCCGCCAGAAAAAAAGCCCTGGTAAGAAGACTGAGTAAGATTGTCTTCCAGGATAAAATTACAAAAAGAAAATGATAAAAGGAGGAAATTCTAAAAAATTGTGTAGGCTCTAGCGATGGGTCCATAAGTGACTGTGGAGGCCAATTCTAGATCCACACAGCTTCCCACAGTGAGGACACAGGTTACCAGATGGAAGATGGTCCTGTAAAGGATTTGTTTGACGTGCTTTTCGCTTAGCACGTTTGTCCCTTTCACCTTGCACTCGGGCTTCTTCAAAGTCCATGGAACCTTTGTGAAAGGCCAACCTCCATTTAGATCGTTCATGGGCCAGAGCTTCCCAGTTTTCGATGTTAATACTGCATTTTTTTAGGTTAGTCTTAAGAACATCTTTAAACCTCTTATACTGACCACCAATATTCCGCTTTCCATCCTTGAGTTGGGATTGGGAATAAAGTAACTGCTTTGGGAGATGGCAGTCAGACATTCGAACAACATGACCGGTCCATTGAAGTTGGCATTGAAGGATCATTTTTTCAACGCTAGTAGTCTTTGCTTCTTCCAGTACACTGACATTTGTTCGCCTATCTTCCCAAGTAATTTGCAGGATTTTCCGGAGGCACCGTTGATTAAATCTTTCAAGGAGGTGGAAATGACGTTTATAGATAGTCCACGTTTCGCAGGCATACAATAAAGTTGGTAATACAATGGCTTCATAAACCAGCACTTTGGTCTTCTTACAGATATCCCGATCCTTGAACACTCTATGTTTCATTTGAGAAAATGTGGCACTTGCGGAGCTCAAACGATGCTGGATTTCACTGTCGATGTTAGCTATAACAGAAAGATAGCTGCCAAGATAGAGAAAATGATTGACCTTTTCCAGTATTGCCCCGCCAAGCTGGATAGATGGCATCACCAAAGGGTTAACTTGCACTTGCTGATGAAGCACTTGCTGATAAAGCACTTTGGGTTTTTTGATGTTAAGTGAGAGACCAAGTTTTTCGTATGCTTCTGGAAAAGCATTTAGGATAGTTTGGAGATCATCCTCTGAATGTGCGGATGTGACCACATTATCATCAGCATACTGAAGTTCCACAACGGAGGTTGTAATTACCTTGCTTTTTGCTTTCAGCCTACTGAGATTAAAAAGCTTTCCATCTGTTCGATATATAATTCCCACACTAGTGGGAAGTTTCCCCTTGACAAGATGTAAATCATGGCAATGAAAATAGCAAATAATGTTGGGGCGATAACACATCCCTGTTTAACACCTGATCCCACTTCAAATGGAGCACCATGAGAGCCGTTGATGTCCAAAACCGTTGCCGTCATGTTGTCATGGAGAAGTCGCAAGATATTCACAAATTTATTGGGGCATCCAATTTTCATAAGGATAGTCCAGAAAGCCATTTGGTCTACTGTATCAAAGGCCTTAGCCAAATCAATAAATGCCATGTACAGTAATACCTTGGACTGCAAGTAACTTGGTTTGAGAGCGTTTTGCAGGACAAGCAAATTTTTAAATATTTATTCAATTTTTTTGACTTGATATACAAGCGCCGTCTTGCAATACAAGTACTGTAGTACGGCTGAAATTAAAAATCTCTGTACAAATTTTTTTTGGGGGGATTTCAGTTTTGATATAAGTGTGTTTTGGATTACAAGCACGTTTCCTGGAACAAATTATGCTCTCAATCCCAGGCATGACTGTAAAGGGGTTGATTTTGCTCCCGGCATTTTTCTTGGACGTGCAGTAAAAATCATGTCTACTGTCCCTCTAGAGGGGCGGAAACCATATTGAGATTCAGGGAGGATCTCTTCTGAAATAGATAGAAGACAGTTTCCGAGAATCCTAGCAAATATTTTACCTGCGGTAGCTAAGAGAAAAATGCCCCAATAGTTTCCACAGTCTGTTCTATCACCCTTCTTAAAGAGAGTGATAATTATGGCATCCCTGAAGTCTTCTGGGATCTCTTCTCTTAGACAGATTTTTTTGAAGAGTTTATGAAGATGTTGTACAAGTTCGGGGGGGCCCTTCTTTAAAGATTTCAGCAGGAATCCCATCTGGTCCACTAGCTTTGTTATTCTTCATTTGATTAATGGCTTTTATCACTTCATCCAAAGTGGGGAGTATTGCAAGTTCCTCTCTAATTTGTTTTTGCGGGATTTGCGAAAAAATCTCATTATCCACCTTAGATTTACGATTTAAAAAAATCATAATAATGCTCTTTCCACAGCAGTGCTATAGACTCTTTGTCTTTTAAGAGTTTGGTGCCATCTTTTGATTGTAAAGGGTTTGTACCATAGGTTTTTGGTCCACAAATGGCCCTTGTGGCCTTAAAAAAGCCCCGTGCATCATGAGATTCTGCAAGTTGTTGAATTTCTTCAGCTTTCTTTTTCCACCAAGTGTTCTTAAGTTCTCTTGTTCTTCTTTGGACCTCAGCCTTTGCACTGGCATAGATTTTTTTCTTGGCAGCACAATTAATATCATTTTGCCATATTTGGAAGGCTTTCCTTTTTTGGTCAATTATATATTTAATCTCATTATCATTTTTATCAAACCAATCCTGATATTTCTTAATTTCATATCCAATAGTTTGTTCACAAGCTGCAGTAATGGAGGTTTTCAGCTTAGACCAATGGTCCTCAATGTTATCAGGAGGTTCCATAGGTAGATGTTCCTTAAGAAGTGATTGAAGACGAGTTTGCTTAATAGGATCTTGAAGGGCATGGATGTTCATTTTACGCCTTGGTTTCCTTCCTTGAAGCCTACGTTGGGGAGCAATGTTGATAACCATAGTGGACCGGATTAGTCGGTGGTCTGTCCAGCAGTCGTCGACACTCACCATGGCCCTAGCAAGAAGTACATCGCGGCGTTCTCTAACACGGACAATTACATAATCCAGAAGATGCCAGTGCTTTGACCGAGGGTGCTGCCATGATGTTTTAAACTTATTTTTTTGTCGAAAGAGTGTGTTTGTAGTGAGATTATGCTCTGCAGTCTAGTACTTGCATACAAGGCTGGGTTAGGACATCAAGTCACAACAGACAGAGAACACAAGTATTTTTACTTTCAAGTAAAAATGTCATCCATTTTTACCATATACAGAAATCGCATTCAGTGGCACAGCCTTCAGATAGGTCAAGGAATGAACTCAGTGTTAAGTGAATCATTGTCTCACAGTGTTTTCACACGTGACACTGAAGCTCCTGTTTTGCATTTACCACATCTGCAATATGATGTGAAACCTGACTTTGCAAGAATATAACTTCTGTTGTGAAATGGCCCTGTTCTGCATTATATCACACATTAACCATTCCACACATGCACATAGACTGTGCGAGAGCTGCACAAAAGCACTTTGAGAGTCATGTGTGAAAATGCCTTCGGTCTGAATCATTAACACCCTGATTCTCAAAAACAAAACCTCCAAAGCTGTGGCACTATAAAAACAGGGGGGGGCACAAATCCCCCTCCCTCCACCAGCACTGCCCCCTGGGACCCTCCAATCTGCACAGGCAATGCACAAGCACCCCTATTTAGATCTAGGTTCTTAGCCATTGGCACTGGAGAAGGAGACAAAGTAGAGGAACATCCAACATGTAATGAGATCGTTTGGCCATTTTCTGTTTTAAGGACAATGTAACAGACCTGCCAGAGATGGGGAAGGCAGCGATTGTACCAATCTGTATGTCTCCTTTTCTGCAAACACAAAGTTCCTAATCCAATGCAGTGTTATGAAAACAATGAGCAACTCTGTACTGGATTGTTTGTGGCCAAAATGGATGAAGGAATTGGTACAATCTCCTGATTCTGTTCTGAAATGTTTGCTAACCCTTTTCGTAAGGGTTTTTTTTTTTTTTTTACAAGTATATCAATAATATTCTACTTGACACTTTAAAAAAACTCTCCAAAGCCCCCCCCCCCCTTACCACATTGTATAAGACTGGAAAATTCCTCAAACTCTTCTCTACTTTTTTATTGAAAGATATGAATTCACTTCACAGTAGCCCGAGCACTAATCATTAATAAGATGCAACAAGCACTGGCAGAAAGTATACAGAGATAGTATCGATAGTGTTATGAATATTAAAGCCATAAATACAATAAAAACAAGTCACTAAGTATCCTCAGCTATAATAAAGCTAAAACCCAATTAAGTATAAACATTGACTTATTATTCAAAAGTTTTTTTAATCGTATTTAGCTGCTTTGATACGCTCATTTGCCTTTTAAAGATGTATAATCATTCTCTGTTTTTGCATATTCCATTGACGAAGATTCATTTATTTGTCTAATTGAATAATAAGGCTTCCTGATTAATTGTTTTAAATAATTCCATGTCATGGGCTTCCTCTTGCTTAAATTCTTTTATAATATTTTCACAGGCTGGCTTTTTCCACCATAAATTACAAGCTGTATGGTTTCAACTCCCAGAATTTTTAAAGGATAGGCAATAAAAGGATTTCTTATTTTTGTTGGCTTCCACTCCTTTCCCTGCCTCATGCTTTCCTTTGTTGTTGTTCTGGCTGCCACTGTTTCTAAGCTTTGACATCCCTGATAGTTTTAAACAAGTGAGCTAAACAGCATCAGTGGCCTTCCGCCATCTTGTTCATCCTTGTTATCGTGTACACGAAGCACAGCTTCAAAGGTTTCCCCAGGGGTCCTAGCTCAGTAGAAAATCCTGATTATAAGTGACATTTGAGTGGATTTCTTTAGAATTAGTGTATTAACAATTATACCAACCTTGGGCTCTTTATTAGCAATATGAGGAAGATCATAGAAGGGGATGCAGCCATAGGATCTTGTTCTGAAAGCAATTTCCAATAGGTGCCTGTTGACCTGATTCAGAGAAGGCAATTTGTATGTGGAAACAGGTTTGGGCATGCAAATTCGCTCTACAAAAGGCTGTTTGCATGAGGGAAAAGATGGGAGTACATTTAGACACCCAGTAACACATGCATCATTCCTTATACGCATCCTTCATTGGATGATTAGGCACTGTGCACCCATGTGTGCAACATATAGGTAGCTCTGTCTGTGCTACTTCCACATTTCCCAGAACTGAGATGTCAGAATGCATTCACTCACAAGACCATAAAAAATAAAAATAAAATAAAAATCGAAAGATGATCATTTGCTGTCATTTAATGATTAAAAAAATCACACAGATTCCAGTCTTGTGAATGGTTCAACATAAATTTAGATCCTGGCATCCTTCAATTTGTTTTAAATCAACAAATGTAAGCAACAAACAAGAAGTACATGCAAGAGCGCCTAAACAAATATACTTTGACATAGTCACTGAAAGAGAAGTCGGAGTAAATGAGGGTTGGGGGGAACATACAGTATACGGTTATCATTACAAATCAGGTAAGAGTGTCTTTCCAGGAGGAGGAATGGGATGCTGGGTGCGGGAGGAGTGTTGTGACTTATGAAAAGAATGGGAACCATGTGCCCAGGAAAATATCATGTTTCATTGCACCCTGCCAGTTATGAGTTGGCCTGTATTTTCTTTCTTTTTAAATATGGATATTTTTTTAAAAAAAGTTAAGTGCTTGTCAATCACCACAGTGGCTTTGCTTTGAGTGTATGATGTAAAGCATCACCTGTATTGTCTTGTGCTTGTAGCAGTAAAGCTTCTGATACTGACCAGCTGAGCCAATGTTGTGAGGTAACATGGAATGTTCAGTGTAGCGTGGAATGGTCAGTTACTGAAGGAAACTAAACCACATGCAATTCCGCTTCTGTGACAGAAGGAAAAGTTGTTAATTTGACCAGGATTCAAACCTCTCACCAAGGTCTTGGGGACATATGGAAGCTATGGAAGAGGGAAGCAGAGGAAAAGTGGCTGAAGGAAGGGTTCAGAGTATGCTGTAGTAGATTATAGAACAGGAAGATGAAGGAAAGGTAGGTGGAGAATAAGACTTGGACAAAAAAACCCCTCAGAAGTGATGGGGAACTGAGGCAAATCAGAGAGGAGGGTCCAAAAAACCAAGTTCATACTTAAAATCAGGATGGGCTCTATGCCTTAGAGAGAGAGAGAGAGAGAGAGAGAGAGAGGAGCACTAAGGAAGGAACTTGTTCAAGATACGGGAGCCCTGTTCAGGTGTTCAAATAAGGGTTAACAGCAATGCATGAGGAGAAGGAGAGTTCCAGTCCTGCCCCTCTCCTCCATCACTTTGGTGCTCTGTACTCATGGAAGGTGACTGCCTGTAGTGGGGAGCCTTCTGTATCCATGGGGGTTCACCACATGAGCCAGAATGCTGATTTTCCAGCATTCTGGCTCATGTGAAGAGCCTCCATAGATACAGGAAGGCTCCCTGCTGCAGACAGTCATCCTTGACAAGTACAGACTGACAAACGTGATGAAGGAGAAGGACTGGGCTGGAGCCCTCCTTCTCATCATGTGTGGTGTTAACACTTTTTTGAATGCCTGAACAGGGCTAGAGTGGCTAAAGGAAGGGGGGCAATCTGAGGAAACAATGAATGATACAGATATATAATTAAAGAAAGGACATGGGGAGAAAGTAGGTCTCACATGTGACAAATTTAGGGATGTACCCGAGTAGCCCGGCAGATAGGAGCAAGGCCCGAACTGGGCCTGCTCGTGTCCGCCGGGCTCCTTGGCCACCCGCGTGGGCTTACCTGCAGGCTCTCCAGCTCTGCGGAGAGCCTGCCTCCCCATCTGCTGGTCCCGTTGCGTCACTTCCGGCGCGGAGGAAGTGACGCGATGGGACCCTGCTCCGTCACGCTGGACCCCCGCGCTCTGTTTTTGGCGCAGGAAACCAGGGCAACAGGGCTGTTTAAGCCCTGTTGCCCTGGTTTCTCCCGCCAAAACAGAGCGTGGGCAGGGGTCCAGCGCGCCGGAGCAGTGGCCCCGGCGGCGGCTCCAGTGGCGCGCAGGACCAGGTAGGCGGGGGGGGTCCTGGCGGCAGCAGCAGAGGGGTTTCTCTGAACAGCGAGATCGGGCCGCCGCCAGCTCGCGGGGGCCCGAGCCCGGAGCGAGCCTCCAGCCGACTCCAGGCTCGGCCCCACCACTATTAAGTGACATACACCACCACAACCTTTTTATTTTACCGCTGCCACCACTTTACTGTGACACACCCACTTCTGCCTCCACACTTGTGGAAGCCCTTTGTCAGCAGCATGTTTGTCAGGTGTTTTAGCCACCTTACTCTTTTGTTTTATACAGGTCCCTTGCTTGAGCTATGGGCCTTTATGCTCAGGCCCTGCACCCAGTGTTTTGCCACAGGTTCCCCAAAAGGGATTGGCAAAGGTTCTTTAAAGGATTTTCAGACCATAATAAATACTCCTCCAGGAAGTTAAAGCCAAACAACTTTATTGCAAAGCTGAGCATGAAATACAACAATGCTATCCCTTCTTCCAAGTTCCCTGGTGGAACTCCCACCCCTTAGCTTCACACTCACTGTATTATTTCCAACCAACCTGCTAGTTCCAGCAGCTCTCCGCCTGGGTATCAGCTTTCAGCGTTGGGGCTTCTGCAGGGCTCGCTGAACAGCTTCCTCTGCTCTTCCTTGCTCCTTCCGATTCTTCAGCACTACTCCACCACTACACACACAACCAACCAACCACTACCAACCTCCACCACTACCAACAACAACCACCTTAGTCTGCATTTGCTAGTCTTATATACTTTTCTAGCACCAAACTCCATGGGCTGCAGACCTCATGCTTAATTGGTAGCACCTGGGCTGTTGTGCAGTGTCATTCCTCTGGCCTGCAGCCAGGTCACACGCCAGCAAGTTGCTGAAGATTGCATCAGCCTGGCTAGCAGCCAACTCACAATTTAAGCAAGGTCATGCCTTGCTATTACAAAGCAAAATACAGGGTATAATACCATACAGAGCATAATGCAAAGCATAGTATCATACAGAGCATAATACAGGGCATTGAGGCAGGACTGTTGTACAACACTGCACTCCTCACCATCTTCCGCAACTCCCATTACACCCCCAGGTCACTATGTTCCCCTCAGGTATCCTGCGTGTTGTCTCCCGCCTGGGATTCACAGAAGATGCTCAGCCTCTTGCACTCAGGCTCCCTTTCCCAATCCTTCCAGAGACACACCAGCAGTTGCATGGGGCACTACCCTCTCCTCACAAGCCTTTGGCCCCAACCGCCTCCGCTAACTAGGGAAATGACCTGAATACTGTGTTATTTCCCTCACTGCCACCTTTCTCCTCAGAGATTGTTGTCTCGGATGTGTGTGTTTCTTCCCTTAGTCACTCACTCCCACACTAAGGGTTAACAGTATATCAAAACAAGTTCATTTCTACAGATGGAAACGTAAGTTACATTCAGGTGCTTGCTTATCTTAAAAACCATTACAATATTTCAACTTCAGGCTGAGGTAACTCCTCTAACCTCCACTACTGATCCGCAGTGCTTCTCTAGATGTCTCTCAGTTCCACTCTCACCCACATGCGCCCTGCTCCACAGCCTGTCACAGCTCACTGCCCCTAGTCCCATTCCAAGAGCCGTGATTGGCTCTCTACTCTCAGGGAGGGAGAGGGCAAGAGGCAGAATTCCAGCTGTCTGTCACAATAGGACTGAAGCAAAACCTCACACAAGGCCTATGGACAGGAGGGACCATGTACTGTTGACAGGAGGGAAGTGGGCAAATAAGGGAAGCCTGGAGATTTATGGGCCAGGGAACAACATTGGAATATAGATCCTGACAGACAAATTCTGCCAGTTTTGGCTTCTACTATCATTGAGACATTCTGGTCATCCTAAGGGGGCAGCAAGGACCAAAAAAGTAGTGGTGGTGAGGAAGACTGAATTTCACATATTGATTTCAACTAGCCAGCCTATTATTTTTCTGCAGGTTTCTAGTAATGAAATATGATATGATTGAACAATAAGGCTGCAACCCTATGCATCCTTAGAAATAAGTCCCATTAAAATGTGAGACTTAACTTTGAGTAAACTTCATAGGATGCAGCTGTTAAACTCTTGCCTCTGATCTTCCATTCTCTCTGGCAGCAAGAGGAACAGAATTTCCTTCCTAGGTATGGACAAATCAATGTATTTCCAGTCAATTTTATATATTAATTCATAGGTACATTCTGTTCATTTTCCACATTCATGTGCATTTTTTAAAAATCTGCACAAAATGCATATATACATACATATTTATAATGTATTTTCATACAAACATATGCATTTCTAAATGTACTCTATCTAAATTTATGCATTTCTAAACATACTGGATTGTATCCAATTTTAGTCTTACTTAGAGTAGACCAATTGAAATTAATGGGACTAGTGTTAGTCATAGCTTCCTACTTGAGTAAACACCAGGACTAGAGAGAAATAAATGGAAAAGATAGATAGATGATAGATAGATAGATAGATAGACAGACAGACAGATAGATGATTTAACTTTAGGGAATAACCAAGCCCAGCTGAAAAGGAACAAACCAGACTCCACCTCCCTGTCAGTGTTTGGTAGCAATCATGCCATCAGTGTTTAACAGGGAACAAATAGAAGAGCTGAGTGATTATTAAAAGCATCTGTGATTACAGAGCACAATTATGGCTATTTCAGTTATTGATTAACCTGTAAAAAACCTGTAATAACTCGCTTATCATTTGCTTTCCAAGAAAAGAAACACATTTGCTTTTAAGGGCTTAAGTAGGAGCAAAGATTAGGATAAGTCAAGTATGAGGACAAGGTGATTACTTAACATCTGTGACCACAAGTGAAAGGCTAAAGGGGGAGGAAAAAAATCAACCTGCGTCTGCACTCTGTAAAATACTTTGGGTGGGGGGAACAAGTGAAGTGTGATTAATCACCTTGGATGTATGATTGAGTCAATTGACTTACTTTTTCATAATGATTAATCAGCTACAAAAATTATAATTGTCCCACTTCTAGTGGCTGCATGCTGTGCCTGATGACATCATTTTGTCTACAGATCCTCAGTGAGTGGTTTTCAAAAGAATATGCAGATGAATCAAAGAGGGTGGGTGAGGTGACAGCTACAATCTGAAGAATGTCGGCGATTTTGCTGTTCTCACCAGAGTTTGACCTGTCTTTTGGAACACAGGAAGCAAGCTGCCATATATCAAGTCAGACCATCGGTTCATCTAGCTCAGTATTGCATACACTGACTGGCAGCTGCTTTCTGGAGTTTTGGACAGGAGTCCTAGCTCATTCCTTGCCAGAGATTGAACCTGGGACTTTCTGCATGCAATGCTGCTCCATAGGAGCATGTCAGACTATTACATCACGTCAGACTATTTCCCCATCGATCCTAGTACTGTCAACCCTGACTGCAGTCGAGGCTGGTGGCTCCAATGTCAGTGGGGCAGCGTATCCACTCTGAACTTTAGTCTGAATTTGAAGGAGCTATCCATGGTGCTGAACCCAAATGCTTTCCATAGGGCATAGCATTCAGCACCATGGACAGCTCCTTTAAAGTTCAGACCACAACTCAGAGTGGATACACCGTGCCACTGACATTGGAGACACCAGCCTCCATTGCCTAACTGGCTCTCCAGGAAGAAAGAGGCCCAACTAGCTGATCCTTTAAAAAGCTGGAGATGTCAAATATTGAACCTGGGGCCTTCTGCATGCAAACCATGTGCTCCACCACTGAGCTAAAGCCTTTCCCAAAACTGTGCCTAGCAGCTAATATTAAATGAGAGGTGCTGTAAAGCCCAGGGATGCTTGAGAGCCATTTCTACTTGAATTTTCAAACTCAGGCATCTTAATTCTTAAGTCAATCCTGACTGGATGGCCTTGGGCAAGTCAATCTCTTGCAGCACACATTACTACCAGGCAGAGTTGTCATCAGGATTAAATAAATCTTTTGGAAGAAAGGTGGGGTACCAAAGTGATAAATGCATCAAATGCATCCCACGGGCAGGGTGTGTATGTGTGCATCAGAATGCATCACGCAAAGAAAATTCTAAGCATCTGAGCTACTCCTATGGAACACTTTATTCCATGGAACAGTTGAACTATAGGCAATCATCTAACAAATGCATATCAAATGAAAGAGGTAGAAACAGATACGGAATAACTTTATTTACCATCTGATGGCTTTTTAGCAAATAAGGTGGGATATAAATGCAAATCAATGTTAATCAATGTTGAGAGCCAGTGTGGCGTAGTGGTGAGAGTGTTGGACTGGGACTCGGGAGATCTGGGTTCTAGTTCCCGCTCGGCCATGAAACTCACTGGGTGACTTTGGGCCAGTCACTGACTCTCAGCCTAACCTACCTCACAGGGTTGTTGTGAGGATAAAATAGGGAGGAGGAGGATTATGTAAGCCGCCTTGGGTTCCTTGCAGGAAAAAGGCGGGGTATAAATATAATAATAAATAAATAAATAATAGATAAATTACTTCCTTTTCAGGTAATACATTGGGAAACATATTTATATTATATGTTCTCACCAGACCCCCCCCCCCTCCAGGAGACCAGGTTTATTGATTGCACGTACTGGAGGTTGGGCCCTAAGGGCAGTCTGGGGATTCTGCTCATGTACTATCCACCCTGCTGCACGACAGACTCCCTGGCCAAGGTGCAAGAGGTGGTCTCTGAGGTGTGTCGTGTGTGCTCCCCCAGGCTGTTGGTACTGGGGGACTTCAACATACATTCGGAGACTATCCTCATGGGGTCACCTCGGGACTTCATGGAGACCATCACTTCCTGGGAGCTGCATCCTGTATTAACTGGCCCAACCCATGTAGCCGGTCATGCACTAGACTTGGCTTTTGTTTCTGGGGAGGGAGGAAATGATCTGGAAATCGGGGGTATATGCACCACCACCTTGTCATGGTCAGATCACTATCTGGTAGGGTTGGATTTCTCGGTACCACGACCCCTCTGCAGGGGTGAAGGACCTATTAGGATGGTCTGCCCCAGGCATCTTATGGATCCGGATGGATTCCTGAACGCGTGTGGGGAAATGGAGCACACAAACGGTAACTCAGTCGAGACCCTGGTGGATTACTGGAATGCTGCAATCACCAGGGCTCTAGACCAAGTGGCCCTGAAGCGCCCTCTTCACCTGAATAGAGCTCGCACTGCACCATGGTTTACCCCATCGTTGCAAGCTCTGAAGCGGGAGGTGAGAAGACTAGAGCACCGATGGCGTAAATCCCGCTCCAAAGACGATCGGACACAGGTTAGAGCTGCATCCTCAGCCTACCAGGTGGTGGTGAAGGCAGAAAAAAAGAATTTCTATGCTGCCTCCATCGCGTCTGCAGAGTGCTGCCCCAGGAGGCTGTTCCAAGTGGTCCAGAGCCTGGTCGGTCCAGTTGCGCCGGACCCGATGGAACACTCCAAAGCCTCCTGTGAAGCTTCTGCAAAGCACTTTGCAGATAAAACTGATCGAATTAGGAGTGGGATTCCGTGCATCGTGGACACAGTGAGTCAGCAGGAGGAGGCCAATGGCAGACCGGTTTTGTGGGATTGGTTCCTTCCAGCCTCTTCCTTCTGATGAAGTGGACAAGGTGCTTTCATCTTTAAAACCGACCACGTGCTTGCTTGATCCTTGCCCGCCCTGGCTCATTATGAGCTGCAGGGAGAGACTGGGTGAAGGGATCAGGGCGGTAGTGAATGCCTCCCTCGAGGAGGGAGTGATGCCATCAGTCCTTAAGGAGGCAGTAATAAGACATGCTTCTAAAGAAGCCCTCCTTAGATCCCCAAGATTTAAACAACTTTCGCCCAGTCTCTAATTTACCATTTCTGGGCAAGGTGATCGAGCGGGTGGTGGGGGCTCAGTTGAACGCACACTTGGTGGATGAAGTCGATTATTTATATCCATGCCAGTCGGGCTTCAGGCCTGGACATGGGCCGGAAATGGCATTGGTTGCCTTGGTGGATGATATGAGGAGGGCTTTGGATAGGGGCGAATGCTCCTTTCTAGTCCTCCTCGATCTCTCAGCAGCTTTTGATACCATTGACCACAGTATCCTCCTGGACCACCTGGAGGGGTTGGGCATGAGAGACCCCATACTGCGGTGGTTCTGGTCCTTCCTCTCTGGAAGGTAGTTCTTGGGGAGGAGGCTTCGGATCCCCAGCTGCTCACTTGTGGTGTGCCGCAGGGATCCATCCTCTCCCCAATGTTATTTAACATCTACCTCAAGCCACTGGGAGCTATCATCAGGAGGTTTGGGGTGCGCTGTCATCAATATGCGGATGACACTCACCTCTACCTCTCCTTCAAGTCCTCACCAAGGTTGGCTGTTGAAACCCTGTCCAAATGCTTGGAGGCACTGGGTGGATGGATGGGAAGAAACATGCTGAAACTGAACCCCAACAAAACCGAGGTACTACTGGTGGGAGACAAGAGGAGGTTAGGGGATGTGGGCCTGGTGCTGAATAATTTATTTATTCAGGTATTTACCCCTGAAGGACCAGGTCTGCAGCTTGGGGGTCATTTTAGACTCTCAGCTGTCCATGGAGGCTCAGGTGTCAGCTGTGAGCTGGGCGGTGCTGTATCAACTCCATCTGATATGGCAGCTGCGCCCCTAACCTCCTAATCATCTCCTCCCATCAGTGGTGCATGCCTTGGTCTCCTCTTGCCTAGACTAGTGTAATGCACTCTATGTGGGGTTACCCTGGAAGATGGTTCGGAAGTTACCGCTGGTACAGAATGCGGTGGCTCGCCTCATTAAAGGCAGCCACCGACATGATCACATCACTCCAGTGCTCAAGGAGCTGCACTAGCTACCAGTTGTTTGCCGAGCCGAATTCAAGGTGTTGGTTTTGACCTTTAAAATCCTGTATGGCTCCGATCCAGTTTATCTCATGGAGCTAAACATCAAATAGGCTGCTGAACAAGTTCTGCCACAGATGGCCTTCTCCTTGTCCCATCTGCCAGCCCAGAGCAACCAGGCTGGTGGGGACTAGGAAGAGGGCCTTTTCTGTGGTGGCCCCGAAACTGTGTAACTCTCTCCCCAGTGACCTCCACCCTGAGGTCAGCCCCTCCTTGATGAGCTTCTGCCATTAATTAAAAACATGGCTTTTCAGGTGGGAATATGGGGTGCGTTAGGATTTTAAATTTTTATACTGTTTTAAGTGTATTTTATTCTGTTTTGTTTCATTTTATATTGTACATCGCCCAGAGTAGCTGGGTTACCGGCTAGATGGGCGATCTAGAAATACAATAAATAAATAAATAATAAATAAATATTATAGTGGTCTGAAACTCCCAGTCATCCAAATTCATGGGTAGCCTCTCATATACACTATATGGCTTTCTCACATGTACTCACATGCATCAGTCCCAGCCAGCATAGCCAATGGTCTGGAATTCTGTGAGTTGTAGTCCAAAACATCTGGGGGACATCAGGATGGGAAAGGCTGCACTGCAACTGTATCCCATATGAAAAGTGTGTTTATTTATCTGATCATCTTATTAGCTAAACTCTTTGGATATACTCAATAACCATAGTAGACTTGTCAAGTTGTACCTTTAATAAAAATGCCTGGTCAGGGGATGCAACTAGGCCAGTTTGGGGTAGGTTTGACTACTTCGGTGTGGATCCTGGTGAGTTTGGGGCAGTTCAGAGGATAGGGTACATTGGGGGCAGACTCTGATAGATTTTGATATGCTAGTAAGGAAAGGTTGGTTTTGGCATGGCAGGTGGGCAGAATGGGGAAGGGGCCACATGAGCAAAACCACCATGACTGAGCCAGCAGCTGGAGGAGCAATCCAGCCACTGGCTCAGCTGTGGATGCTTCACAAATCAGAGATAACAGAAGGCAACCTCCGGGGGCAGGGGATGTGGCTTGGATGCCAAGCTCTGCCACCTGGAGGAATCCAGGAAGGCTCTGCAGGCCAGACGGTGAACCTCCGCGGGCTGGATTAAGCCTGTGGGCTTGAGGTTCTCCTCCTCTAGTATAGGGACTTGCAAGTGCCTTTGGTTGAATGGGTTGACACAACTCCCATGATTGGGAAGCCAAACACGCTTTCAAGCCTCCACACATGCCTCAATGCATGGAGGTCTATGATATGGCCAGGGATGCAGGGATGGCTGGGGGTGGAGCATGAATGTTCACACATGTCCCATCCACACTTTAGGCCTATGCATGTTGCAGGCTAACACCTGCATAGGACTACTGTTATTGGGCTACGCTGATTTCTGTTCCAAGTTCACTTGATCTATGTTTAGGCACCTGCTTCCACGCATGGGCTGCTGTTGCGGGATTGGGATGAATGACTACGATTGACAGAGAAACTCTCATCGTGATTGTGGATTAATATTATTTATCATAGGGCTGAGCAGAAACAATGGATTGGATCCAGACTTACTATGCAATCCTTTACATGCCTACACAGAAATAAGTTCCATTTGAGAAAAATGGGGCTTATTCCCAGGAGAGTGAGCACGTAGGATTGCAGCCTTAATCATGCTTAGAGTGGATCCACTGAAGTCAGTGATACTTAATCTAGTCATCACTAACTTACATCTCATTGATTTCAATGGGTCAACTCTAAGCATGACTAAATCTGGATCCAGCCCAATCTATTCAGTTTTCATTTTCATTTTGGTATTTCTGAAAACTTATATTTTTGCCCAAATCCTGGACACCAAACATTGCTTAAAGAAAGCTACACAAAAGCCCCAGTTGGTTTTTTAAGCCTTCAGAGCACAGTTCAGGGAAATTTCCAATCCTCGGGAGTAAGTGAGTTCAGCAATCCTCAAGCTCTACAGTCCATATGGATAAGCGGATGAACTACGCAGCTCCCTGGAAAAAGTAGCCTGCTTGGGGCTTTAAAAGTAACGGGGCTCTTGCACAGCTCAGTGCTTGTTATGCAGGACTTTGACAAGACACAGTGAAACACTTTCAGTGTTTTGGAATTTACATTCCTATTTGATAAAAGATTCCTCCTTTGTTGATCATGACATTTTTGGCACATAAAATGGACATTTGATTTGATGATGATGATGATAGTTGTTGTTGTTGTTGTTGTTGTTGTAGCTACTACTACTAACTTGGATGATCCCAGAAAGGTGGTATAGAAATACAATAAATAAATAAATGGATCCAGTTCTTTTCTGCTCAGAATGCAGAAAGGGGAGAAGGGAATCTTTGCCAATCCCTCCTCCCTTTCAGTCTGCTGTGCCACCTTCTCCACTGTTCTGGAGGGTCTAGAACAGATTTGGGTGTGTGTGATTAGGGTTTGCAGGGGGAGGAAGGAATAAATGAAAATCACCTCCTGTGCCATTCCATCCACTGAAATTCTCTGCTAGATCAGAAGCCTTCCACGGAAGGAAGGAGCCCATCAATTCATGGAAGGACGACCATGGGTCCAACCAAATTTATACAGTATCTTGATTAAACAAAGTGTTTACCAGTTCTAACATATCCCACTTTACAACAACTCTCCAAAGGAGGTGGTTCTTATTCCCATTTTACAGAAGGCATTAAGGTGTAGGTTTAGCCACAGGCAAAGTGAGAAAGCTTTTATATGGCTATAATCACCATTATATTACTACTGATATTTTAGACTGAATATAAAACTCAGCTTTTAGGCATAAGCATATTTACTGATGGAGCCTGGGTAGAAACTACCATGTAGGAAAAGGATGCCTCCATATTTATCCAAATAATATGGCTTCTCTTACACTGCTCCTGTGTAATACTTTGAGAATTGGCTCCTCTCAGAGCAAGGAGATTGGGTTAGATGGATCACTGACTTAATCCAGTCTGGCAATTGTTTAGGTTTCACGGAAGAGTATGCAACAGAAGGTATTGCTTTTTCATGTAAGGCCTGAAAATGTCATCGTTGTTGAGTAGTTAAAATGCAGCATTTTATAAACATACAGCCCTGAAGGCTCTTAGGAAAAGATTTCACATCAGGATCTTGGTTCATCTGTATGGCTTGATGGACTAAGATCTGGCACAATAACCCAAATGATGATTTATTCCAGGCAATTTTGCCCCATCAGGCCAAATTCAAATATACTAATGGACTGCACAAAAGGGCTGTGCACTGCAAAAACCTCAACCTTTGTTCGCTCATGCTTAAGTATATTTGTGCCTACATGCAGAATATGAGAATATATTTTAAGCTTCAGAGTTCAAAACCTTATCTAGAAGGACAGATTTTTTTCTAAACGAAAGCTCAACAACAACAAGAAAACCCTCAACAGAATATCACCTTTTGAATTCATTTGATATAGATTTCAGATTCCTTCCACCACTCTTCTCCTTGCCCATTCTGAAGCAATATATTTCTGAGATTTACATAAAATATTGCTAATGGCCAATAACAAAGTGTCTTATTTCTGCAAATACTGTATTTCAGTTTCAAAGTATGTAAAACATAAAATAAAAAAATCCTGTTTCCCCCTGCCCCCAGCACTGGTCTTCTTTTCCCATCCATGGTTTCTAAATCTGATATATTTCCAGAGGTAGCTTTGTTCTCTAGCTTCTCAAAGTCCATTCATTACTGTTGTATTCCACAAATATTATTTCCACCCCACCTCTGCTCTGACACATATGAAACCACCCTGGGTTCCACGTTATCTGGAGGGAACAAAAATGTTATTTGCATATATGAATGCATTTCTGTGTGTGCACATTTTAAAAATACTGAACAAAAGTGAATGAAAAGAAATCTAATTCAGGTAGTCGCATTTCATCACCCCTTCAGTTTCAGCCAGCTCATTTTCATACAATAGTTCCCCCAATGTATTGAAATGCAATAAGGAGTAACAGGAGGTCATATTTATAAAACATGTGTAACTTCTTGTGTTCAGAGAAGAGAATGGAATGCCGTAGTTTTAATACCTTCAGGTTTTTCCTAGGTACTGCTAATTGTTAATTATTAGAGACTGACTAAGTCACTGAAGTGAGTCCTTTGGCTGGTGTCTCAAATCCTGTCATTTACTACTACACAAATCAGCAGGGTGATGGAGTGTCTTTAAATTAGGTTACCACCATGCAGTTATTGGACAGGGAGTAATTGATAAAACCATTAGTAACACTTGTAGAGATAACAGCCAGCAAAATCATGCAACCATAATTATTCCTAATGGATACATGCTATAAATTGTGGCAAGGAAAAAAAAAAACTCATATTATCTTTCAATCAAATTTGACAGTCCTGGTAGATTACTGTAGACTAAATGCTTGTGTGTGGAGAAAAAAAAAATGACCCATCAGAATTTCTTTGCTTCTCCCCCACCCTTTTACCTCCACTTCTTTTCCTCCTTCAAATTACAGACTCTGTGTGTGTGTGTGTGTGTGTGTGCGTGTGTGTGGATGGGGGGGTAATTCTTTCTGTGATAGCTCACAAAATAAGGGAAATAAAGTGTTTTTTTAAAAAAAATTGTATTGTCTCTAGCGTTTTATATTTTCAATCACAAATAAGGCACGTTTAAGAGAGCTGGTAATGTGACAACATGTAAAGAATTACCAGTTTGCAGAAAAGATTGAAGGTTACATTACAATGTTTCCCCAACAGCAAAAATATTCTTTAATAATATATAAAGTTTTATCTGTATTCTGGTGTTAACATCTGTTTTAAAGAATAAAGGTTCTTGTGCATCACTAACATGTAATGGCAGGAAAAGTGATAAAAATAAAGCTTTGTCTTTGCTTCTTCCTCCTCCTCCCCCCGCCCCACTCCCAGCATCTTATTCTTTCACTGAGGATGCTTCAAAAGGCCATCGATACAAAGACAGAAAGTTATAATGTACAGGGCCCCCAACATGTACCTTGCTATCGTATGCTTTAGCAGCATTTACGAGGATACAGTGAAATTGACAGCACACAAAAAACGTTAGCTGCAGTAGGGAAAAAGCAATCACACACACAAATATCTCCTCAGAAGAGAGGTGTTTAATTTGCTGGAATCCTGGGCCCTTAATCTGTTTTTTCTGCTGTGGTTATGAAATGCTGTGGCATTTCAACAATCACAATTAATTACCTGAGTAACTCTCTTGTCCCATGGCAACTCCCATATGCTCTCACAGCCATGAAAAGGTCCATTAACATTTTTACTCCTGATTTGGAAGAAATCATTGGGAATGAGGCTGCCCAAGAGGATTCAGTCCAAATTGCCCAGCCCAGGCTATCAAGGATGAATCTCAGGTGTCTGGTCTCATACAGGGCTTCTCTGCTTGGGGAAGTCTGCTAAACTGCTGCGCTGGTGCTGTTGCGCTAATGCAAAAGCACAGAAGGCAGCAGCACTCCCAAATCAAATGGCATCCTATACTGCACAGGAACTTCCGCTCCCAGCTAGGGTGGTGGTGAGGAATGGAGCTGTGAGCAGTTATGACATAACACCACTTGGTGCGGGCATGTAGAACCGGTTTGTGCTGGAGGGGCAGACTGCCCCCCCACCAGGCTCTCTGTGGGCCGACTTTTCATCAGTGGGGGCATGCCCCCAGCCATTCTGCCTTTCTCTGTGCTGAGAGAGAAAATGGAGAAAGGGACTCGTCTGTTAGTGGCAGGAGCAGCCAGTCTTCCCAGTGCTGGCTGAGTCCCAGGCTTTGTGCAGTGCCCATTGTCCCCACAGGGGCGAAAATCAGTTTGACCAGCTTGATATCCTAAGCAATTTATTTATTTATTTATTTTATTGCTTTGTATGCAATAAATAAATGCTTTGTATTGACCAAATAAAACTGTAATATAGCGTAAACAGCTATCAATAATAGTGTTTAAGCCATTTTTTTTTGCATTTTCCACATATAGAATTTGAATGGAGTACCGTACTTGTTAGATTCTAGCCAATATAGGCTTTACATTCCTATGTAATGTAGATTTGGTTTAAAAATGGCTAAACTCTTCTAATTTTTCTCCCACTTGAAAAATATCTACCCGGTACAAATACAGCACTGCATGACAGGTTCAGAATTAGAAGCTCAGAACCACATTCTGAAAATCACCTTTAGCCTTATAGGAATTATACGTACTCCCCCACCCACCCACCCACCCACCCAATGTTTGGGAAAAGATCATTTACTATTTATTTGGTAAATATATATATATATTAAATAGAGTTATAATTATGACAAAGACAAAACTTGTTAATATTTAGATTGTGAACCTGTGGGTAGGGGACCCATTAATTTCACTTTTCTACAGAAGAACCTGGTGTATTTTAGAGAATGATGCTGATGCTGATGTTATTTCCCACAGTAATGAAAAATTCTTCCTTTTCTAATGGTTCTCCATGATTCCTGAAAATGTGTGCTTATTCATTTAAATGGCTCTAACTTCCCTCACTCTTAATTGCCCTCACTTGTGCTCAGTGAAATAATCAGGCAGCCAAATCTAAATCTATGCAGCATTTAAGTAGCAGCAGGCAGAGAAAACAATGGTACCCAGCATGATTTTAAAAAAGGGGGTGGGTGAAGAGTGAATATTTGCACAGTCTAAGTATTTTTAGTAGTAATTTTTATCCCAATAAAATCACTATTTTACCTTCCACAACACAAAAGCTTTGCCAATGTGCTGGAAGAGACAACAATATAGGTTGAAAACCAATGCACACTTTCTTTGGAATAAGTCCTACTGAACTAATAGCCTACCTACATAGGATCTGTAAGACAGTGAAAATTGGTTCAGGTAAAGCCTCTGCATTTTTCCATTGTCCTTATACTGGAAATTAACCCTCCAGGCATATATACTGTTCAATAGCTCTATACACTTTTAATATATCCAAAACTCATACAAACTACACACTTCCCTGGAGAAAGTTGAATTTCTCAAGATTTAATTCAGGTTCCAAGGTCAAGCTGAATAGATCTGAATTCCTTCTTAAGATGGGAGTTTCATTCCAATGAGGACTTGACTTCAATTTACTGCTTCTTCCTAATATGTAACAAAATGGCACAGAACATCGAGTACAGACAGCAAATCAAATGCAGTGACAGCACAAAGACAAAAAGAGTGCCCCAAAGTCACCATAAGATGGAAAATCTTTTGGTCATACATTCATTCCCCACCCCCGCCCATATACTCTGATTGGAGCTATTTTACTTTGTTAAGAAGAAGAACAGCTAAAGCTTCAGCCCTATTCACACTTACCTGAGAATCAGCCCCATTGAACACAGTGGCCGCAAAGATGCACACATTTGTGTTGTGGTTTAAACAATGAATACAGCCAGAAAGAGGCAATAAAAAAACATGAACAAGCCAATGTGAGAAAAAGGGACAGGTCAAATCCTTAAAGGGTGGGATACATGAAATGAAGCAGGTATGGTAATGGGCCCACCCTTTAGGACTGTATGGTTCCTCCACATGCACACATATACTTCTTAAAATACATTCAGGATGCAATCCTATGTATGTTTAGACTGGAAAAGTCCCACAACTTGCAGCATGGCTGGCTGGGGAATGCTGGGAGTTGTATGACTCTTTTTTTTTCTCTGTCTAAACATGCATAGGTTTGCCCCCTTACTGCTTTCAGTTTCTATAGCATTGTCAGTTGCTCTAACAACAGGGTTTGAAAAGAAAGATGCCTTTCATTATGTGCCATCTCAGAAAGAACTAATGAGACTTTAAGTAACTGTTAAAAATAAATTACAACAGTAATAGAGCAATCCTACTGATGGAGGTGGGGAAGATCTAAAGTCAGAAGAGAACCACCTTATCCAAAGCCCTACAAGGCACACACTGGCAGGGCAGAAGGGAAGGAGAAGCAGCATTTGTTATTTTCTTCCCCATTGTGTTTTGTTTTTCTTTCTTTGACAATCTCCTTCCCTTTGGACCCAATGGGAGGTAAATTACGTACGTCAGTTTCAGGGCCTGGTGTACATTTCCCCTATGTTGAGGGCATGTCTGCAGATCAGGAGGGCCTTCCCCTAATTCACTCATGACATGCCTCCCAATCCACCTCCTTTTGCCTCCACCAACCTTAGAGCTCCAACATCAAGGAGGCAAGGGCCTCTGAGGTTTCCATGGGTGCTTGAGGGGGCAATCTGAGGTCAGATCTCTCCCTCCAAGGGTGAACTTCCCTTTTACCCCTCAGAGGGGAAATCCAATCTATCCTATGGCCTCTAGGACTAAATAGGATTTTAAAATTTTATAAAAGAACTGCTGTAGGATAATACCAGGTTGTCAGTTTGAATGTTAGCTAAGTGGAAACAACATCTAGCCCTCCAGCACTAGGTAACACTACCCTATTTGACCTCTATGGAGTCTGTACCTAGTGCATATTCTAAAAATTAGCTTTGTTAATATAACAATTACTTCTGTTCTCTGCCTTAGAAGAGACCTGTAAGTTCCTTTCAATGCTAGTGACAGGCATGGCTTACTATTGGTTTTTATTTTATTTTTTAAAGTAGTTCTTCCCTTCTTACTTTGTCTCAGCATGTATCTATGTTGCCTGAAATCAGTTCTAATTTATATTTAACTCTGCAGAACCATCTTAAAAAAGAAATAAGCTGCAATGGATTATGTGCCCACGCTCAGAAAATCCCTTTCCCTGCTCCTTTTTCACCATCCTGTCAGAGGGAAATGTCTGTGTAATTCAATAACCTGCATATTGCATTGTGATCATTGGTTGGGCTTAAACCGAATACCTTTGTTTTAAACCACTGTTTACTTACACTGTGATATGCACAGATATAGTGATAAGATAGAGATAGAGATAGAGATAGAGATAGGTCAGCCTTCCCCAACCTAGTGCCCTCCAGATGTGTTGGATGACAACTCCTATCATTCCCAGCCACACCATCCATGGCATGCTTGCTGGGGATTATGGGAATTGTAGTCCAACACATCTAGATGGCACCAGGTTGGAGAAGGCTGATATAGATAGATAATGTACATACATACATACATACATACATTTTTAATGGACAAAAAGTGTGTGTGGGGGATTCAGTCACGCACAAAAATGTCTCATTATTTTGAGTGCAAGAGAATCCTATCCCTTCCCTCCCCCCAAGTCACATGCAAATGCTTTAGTCAAGTGATCTCTTCAGTGGGAAGGTGCACTTCAAAGGGAGCAGGAGCACAACAGATCTGCATATGGGATTAGGATTTGTTTCAAATGAGAAGCAGTATATAAATCTTGTTAATAACAATAATAATATGGAGCTCCTTTTTTCATTGAAATGAATGGGGCAGCTGGCAGGATGCAACGTAGGCATCTACAGTTCTTTATGAACTTCACTGACTACCAACAATTGTGGGAAGAGGCCTGAGAAGTGTCTGTCACATAAAAAAATCTAATGTTCCTGGCAA
This sequence comes from Shinisaurus crocodilurus, assembly GCA_021292165.1. Lineage (NCBI taxonomy): Eukaryota > Metazoa > Chordata > Lepidosauria > Squamata > Shinisauridae > Shinisaurus > Shinisaurus crocodilurus. The sequence goes on from JAHFWL010001402.1 coordinate 110,056, forward strand.
AATGACCTAGCTTCCCCATTTCATAGCAATCTACTTGTCATATTTCAAGTATCATTTAGGATAGTTTGGAGATCATCCTCTGAATGTGCGGAGACCACATTATCATCAGCATACTGAAGTTCCACAACGGAGGTTGTAATTACCTTACTTTTTGCTTTCAGCCTGCTGAGATTAAAAAGCTTTCCATCAGTTCGATATATAATTCCCACACCAGTGGCGATGTAAAATCATGGTGATGAAAATAGCAAATAATGTTGGGGCGATAACACATCCCTGTTTAACACCTGATCCCACTTTAAATGGAGCACCATGAGAGCCGTTGTTGTCCAAAACCGTTGCCGTCATGTTGTCATGGAGAAGTCGAAAAACTTGGTCTCTCACTTAACATCAAAAAAACCCAAAGTGCTTCATCAGCAAGTGCAAGCTAACCCTTTGGTGATGCCATCTATCCAGCTTGGCGGGACAATACTGGAAAATGTCGATCATTTTCTCTATCTTGGCAGCTATCTTTCTGTTACAGCTAACATCGACAGTGAAATCCAGCATCGTTTGAGCTCCGCAAGTGCCGCGTTTTCTCGAATGAAACATAGAGTGTTTGAGGATCGGGATATTTGTAAGAAGACCAAAACACTGGTTTATGAAGCCATTGTATTGCCAACTTTATTGTATGCCTGCGAAACATGGACTATCTATAAACGTCACTTCCACCTCCTTGAAAGATTTCATCAACGTTGCCTCTGGAAAATCCTGCAAATTACTTGGGAAGATAGGCGAACAAATGTCAGTGTACTGGAAGAAGCAAAGACTACTAGCGTTGAAAAAATGATCCTTCAATGCCAACTTCACTGGACCGGTCATGTTGTTCGAATGCCTGGCTGCCGTCTCCCAAAGCAGTTATTTTATTCCCAACTCAAGGATGGAAAGCGGAATATCGGTGGTCAATATAAGAGGTTTAAAGATGTTCATAAGGCTAATCTAAAAAAATGCAATATAAGCATCAAAAACTGGGAAGCTCTGGCACATGAATGATCTAAATGGAGGTTGGCCTTTCACAGTTCCATGGACTTTGAAGAAGCCCGAGTGCAAGGTGAAGGGGAGAAACGTGCTAAACGAAAAGCACGTCAAACGAATCCTTCACAGGACCATCTTCCATCTGGTAACCTGTGTCCTCACTGTGGGAAGCTGTGTGGATCTAGAATTGGCCTCCACAGTCACTTACGGACCTATCACTAGAGTCTACACAATCTTCCTTTAGAATTTCCTCCTTTTATCCTGGAAGACAATCTTACTCGGTCACAAGTGATCACCTGATGATGATTTCAAGTATCCTCCATGCACAGAAGCAGGAATTCCCCCTGATGGTTCTGTCTACCAGAAAAAATATTCCAGTATAGATTGGAAACATATCTCTCAGGTCTCACCTTTTGCTTCTACCTCATGGATCCTTGTAAGGTATCAATGGCCCATCTCCCAGATGCTTCTTTGTTTATGTCTTGAACATGCCATGTCCCAAGTGTCAAACCATTGTCCCAGTCATGGTTCTGGACCAGGAGCCCTCAGATACAGAAGCAGTGAGCGCTAGTAACTCAGAAGAGGAGACAGATTAACTCCCCAGTCTTTCCCAAGTCAATCCAGCAGTACCAGTTTCTGCACCCCTGGACCCCAAGGAAGTACCTTTGCCACCAAACTCTGGAGCACTGGATCTTAGATTCATTGGGAGATCAGGAAAATCCAGAAGAGAATCCCTCAAATAAATCCCCACAATTCAAAACCCCACTGCTTAGAAGAAGCCAATGGCTGCATAGAAAGGCAGTGACCTTTCAACTGGTCAGATGAAGCAGTCAGAGAACATGGCTTTATATTGAGTCTAGGCAACTGCTCCAGGCCAGTACCAAGACAACAACAACTAGCTCCTTCCACGTCAGCTGCAGGCCTGCTGCCCATGGTCCTGAACTCTAGCCACTGGACTCTGAATCAGCACTTTTGTCCTTGTCCAGGGTCCTGACTTTACTCCGTACCAAACCATCAGGGAAATGAACGAAGCAGGTTGACCAAAGAATAACAGCAGCTGGACTTGGGACTTTTCTATTTTATTTATTTATTACATTTCTATACCGCCCAACAGCCATCTCTCTGGGCGGTTTACAACAATTAACAAGACAGTCCCTGCCCGCAGGCTTACAATCTAAAAAGACACGACACACAAGGAAAAAGGAATGGGGAGGGAAGAATATTACATTTCTATACCGCCCAACAGCCATCTCTCTGGGTGGTTAACAACAAGTAAAACCATAAAATACAACATGGTAAAATACAATATAAAAGGTTTAGCGTTTTAAACTACCACATAAAATAAAGATAGAAACCAAAATAAAACCTAGCAGCAGTGCAAAGATTTGAAATACAGTAATAGATTTAAAACAACAGAAACAGAAACTGAAAGACTAAAATTCCTAGAAAAATGAGGTCCTCACCTGGTGCCAGAAGGAATACAACATAGGCACTAGGTGAGCCTCTCTGGGAAGCTCATTCCACAACTGGGGTGCCACAACAGAAAAGGGCCTCTTCTTAGTAGCCACCCACCTCACTTCCTTTGGTGAGGGCTTCTGGAGAAGGACCACTGAAAACAATCTTTGTGTCTGGGCAGGTATTTATTTTGACCTTGAAATCGTGAAATGGCTGAGATTTGAAATTAAAAGCAGCCTTGGAATCTGACATTGTGGGGGGAACGTGGCAAGGGGAGAGGCGTCTAAACCATTTATGTATCTGTTGGTGGGAAAGCAGCTTAGGGGTGTGATATTGAAGGAATAATGACAGGAAGGGAAAGGGTCAAGCTGCTCTTCTCCTCTACCACAGTTTCAGACTGCCACCTATGAGACTGCTTTTCAGTTTAAACACTCCCCTCCAAAAAAAACCCAAAAAAACAAAACCCCAATGTTGGCTAATGTGTAGCTTGGCCCTTGGGCCAGCCAAAAAATATAGCACAAGAAGAACATCAATGAAAATGAACAGAGAACAAGGTTGGGACAGATATAAGCACATATCCATGATGGGAATAATAAGTCTTTTTAAGAAAAACCTGTCCATGCAAGTAATGATGCTGAAGCAGAACCACTGGGGTCATTCCAGAAAGATTTACAATAGACACTCTCCTTAGGGAGCTGGAGTAATGGAACACGAACATGTTCGGATGGACAAAGTGTCTCTGATTTCTGCAGTAACTTCTCATGTTGCTAAAATTACCCAGCACATAAAAATGTCTATGAATTCAGCAGTGACTACTACTTTATATATATGAGTAATAACATATGGCCCAAGCCTATGTAGAGCCGGGGAGCGGGGGTGGTGGAATAAGGCAGGGAAGGATTTTTCAGTCACTGTGGGGAGTGTTTACCAGTGACTTACCTATTAAAATGCAGACTTTCAAAGTCAGAGACTATATAAAGATTCTAATCCATACTGGTGAGTGTATGGAATTTGGTGGAGTTAATGAATGCAGAATATAAAGATACAACATACAAGTGGGGTGTGTGTGTGTGCGTGCGTGCGTGTGTGTGTGTGTGCTCTGGGAAGCCTCCACGCATGTGGAGGGAGAACCAGGACACAAATTGGGTCTGCTGTCATCAGGGCCAGCCCAAAACATTTTGGAAATGACAAGATGGCACCACACACACACACACACACACACACATTCCAGAAGCTGACCCGACCACATTTTACTTCAGCATTGGTGATAGGACAGCATTTCCCCCTGAACCCTGTGGGCAGCAGGTAGAGCAGCCCACCCAGCTGTCACACACAGCTTTGTTCTCCAGCGCCATGCTGCCTCTCTCTCTGATCCTCAGCAGCTGCTGCCTCAAGTGGCCACCTCACTTTGCCTAATGGTAGGGCTGGTCCTGGTGGCTGGCATGAGCATAAACAAATCAGTTAACAGGCCATCTCCATCTTTGTCCCTGCCTCAGCCTTAGATCACTTAGCAGTAGAGGGGAGGGGCAGCTGAAAGTGGGAGAGATTGGAAGAAACAGGTAATTAATCACCTCTCTTTTGCAGGGCAGCAGTGTTTCTCCCCCCACCCACCTCAGTGTGGGGCTGGGGTTGAGGAGAGAGAGTCCATCAGACAGACACCCAGTACATTGCTGGACTGCCTGGCTAAATGAGTTGGGCTTAGGAAAAGGAGGGAAAGACCAGGCAGGAGTACCATTTGGAGGTTTGCATGGAGCAAAGATGAAACAGTCAGAGGGAGATGTTTGGGGAGGGGAGAGAAAAGTAAGAAGTGATGTTTCCCTCCCCTTCTCGACCTCTGTGTCTCTGTTCCTCACTCCCCTTTCCTCTTTCCCCATTTCTCACTGTCTCCCCTGCTTCAGACTTCCCTCCTAATCCTCTTCCTTCTGCTTCCCCCCTCCTCTCCCCTGCAAACACACTCATGTGCAGTTTTCATTTTTTTGCTTAAAAAAAACAAACAAAAAAACTTCCTTGTGTGTGGTTTTTAATGGGGTTATTTCCAATGGTGGTTTTATGCTAGTGGAAAGTGATCCTACTCACAACGCCTGATTTTTGTTGATTTTGTCCTAACTGCTGCAGCCTTCCACACCATATACTCTTGGGTCCTGCTCCTAAAGATCAAGGGTTCCCTGAGCTTCAGGAGCAGCTTTTATGGAGGTGGTGGGGTCACAGGGGGATATCCCAGGTACATGAGTATAGGATTGCAGCTTTTTCAGCAGTAGTTGAACCACTGTCTCCATTCACACATTAGGAAGCAGCCCCTCCTTAAGAAATGTATTCAACACAGTTCCAATAATACCTTAAAGTGTAGCAGTCAATTATACCTGGTATATTCACATAACACTATTCCACTGTTCACACCTGATACAAAGTAGGTCAAAATCAGTAATAAAAGGGCTACAGCTTATTATGGAACAATAAGATATTGCATCCACATTTTCCCCAACACTTTCTTCAGTATTTAGCAAAGTCAGTGATTCTACTCCAGAAGTAGAGTGTTAATTAGAAAGCCTGAACTTTGGCTCTCTGCTCTTTCATGAGCAATTCTATTTCCTCCAAATATGATGGGGGAACTGGCTGAAAAAGGGGAATGTTTCAGTCATTTTCAATTAGCAGTAGATTATTTCTTTACAGTAGCCTGGTTCCTAGTTAGCTGACCAACAGAACAATGATGGTCATTTTATACTGCAGAGACAGTGTTGACAGTTGGATAATGAGAGAAACTGTCTCAGAGTTCCCTATTAACAAGTTTAGCCAAAGCCCTCATTGGCCCTGCTAATGGATAATAGAATATTAGTCTATTGGTGAAGGCCTTGAGGAGATTACAGACAAATTTGCTTAATTAGTGGGATCCGAAGTGTTACCTCTAATGTTGTCCTATGTCTTTAGCATTCCGGGGGGGGGGGGGTTATATAAAAATTATTTCCCTTTGAATAAGATCTGAGACTGAATTTCCCAACCTGATTATTCTACAAAAGCTGAAAGGATAATCAAGCAGCACTTATTTCAATCAAAATACACTCAAATTGAACCTAACCGCAGTTATATGAATACGGTAGATCTGGTATTGATATTGATTTTCCAGTAAATCATCTGAAGTCCAAATGATCAAAAATCAAGACAGGTCAGTGTCAAAGAAACAGGAGTATTGGCATGAAAGCAAGCCCTGTTGATTGGTACAAATTAAAAGATCATTTATTAGTGATTATGCTGTATAATACTGCCATTGCCAAATGAATGCAATTAAGATGAAATGGGCCCCTGCAGCTACAGGGGTTAATAAAGACTGAATTCCTAATGATTTTTCCATTAATTATGAAGATATCCACAAAACAACCTTAACAAAGCAGCAGCTACCTTGGACCAACCTTTGTAATCTGGATGAAAAGCCTTCCCTAATTGATACATTATTGGAACAATGTCAAGATTTCAGTAGTTCTTAAATTATTACATGCCAGATAAATAGTTCTCTGCAAAAGTGCAGAATGCAGAGTGAGGGGAAATGTGCCTGACTACAGTTATTTTGAAGGGGGCCAAAGAATCCAGATTAAATTTTAGAAACTTCTGAAGAATGAAAATGAGTGCATATGTTTGTACCAGAGCTGTTACTCTTCTGGGCCTTAAAAAGTCATAAGGGAATGATTCTATGTCCCTTAGACATTGTCTGAGGGACCATAGGATAGTTTAGATTTCCAGCTCCAAGGCTGGAGACAGCACGCCGACCTCAGGGTTGGGAATCAGAGCGCTGATCCCCTCCCCCCTCCCCTTGCAGCCAGCATGGAAAGAACTGCTCCAGCTGTTCTCTGAGGTTGGGAAAGTGACCTCAGAGAGGGGTTAAAAGGGGCATTTTAGGAGGCAGGGAGAGAAGGAGACTGGAGCAGCCAGGATCCAAAGTATCCTGAAGTTTCTCCAGCCTCCTTCCCTCCCACTCTGAAACACCATCACTAGATGGCCAAAAACAGCTGTCTAGTGAAAATGCAGAGCGGGAAGAGCAGGGAGGTGAAGATCGATCACCTCCTCTGCTCTTTGCTGTCGGCACTGGATGAGCATGAGCCTCCAAGTTGGGAGGTTTATGTTCCTCTCCATAGGACTGTGCCCTAAAATGACTTTTGGTACTTCCAGACTAGGCTTTTATCCTGAAATCATTCCACCTGAAAAACTGAATTCTCCAGGGGATCCAGACATAATCATCTTCCATTTGTAACTCTCCTGTGTTTTCCCACTTTTCCTGTCTTTTTTCCTTACCAGAAAAAAAATCTGTAAAGGAGGAAAAGACAGAATAGGTACACAATTCCTTGTGACTGGTAGGACTAGGAGCCCTCCATCTAGAAACACCCTTTTGTCTCTCTGAGTCTGAACCACGAATTTTTAGTAGCACAAAGCAGAAGAGAAAGGAGTAGGAGAAATTAAAAGTAGAATGTTCACTCTTATACGTTCTGCTGAGAAATCCAATGAAAGCCGTATAGATGAAGGCCAAAGAAGTTTCATTGCCTCTGTCCAAATATTGCCACCCTTACAATAACTGGTTCTAGATGGGAATGTATGAGAAATTCATTCGTTTTGTTTTCGACAAGAATTTACCCAGTTTGCACCTCCCAAAACCAAACATGGGATGAAACACACTCTGCAGTTGAAGTCTTGTGATGTGATTCATGGAACAAAATAATGTGCTAGAAAAATAGGTACATTTGAAAAATGTGCATGGAAAACATGTACTTTTGAAAAACACACACAAACATGATTCAATCAATGGGAGAAATAAATACTTTTAAAAACAAAACAAAACCCATGATTGATGCATACATTTGAAAAAATGTGCATGAAGATATACACACATTTTCATGCAAAAAGGAACAAATATAGTTTGCAATCTGATCTGAACACAAGTTGGAATGAGTTTCAAGGTGAAATTTGGAGACTCTCAATGTGCTTGATCTTTGCTGATTGGCACATTCCTCATTCTAGATTCACCTTATTCAATGCAAGTGGCTTCTCCACACAGTCTTGTGGCCTCTGCTGCCTTATCACTAGGCAAGCCAGGTATTTATCCAGTTTTGAAATCAGGGTCCTTTGGGTTCCTGGAATCCATTCATTAGATATATTTTCAGTGAATCACGGCAAAATTATTTTTCATACCCCCAATTCCCCTTGGTAGGAAAAAGTCTTGCTAGGATTGTCTATTTTTCGAGGTCAAGCTTGTTTCATCCCATTTCTGAAAAGCTTGTGATTTATTTATTTATTAAAGGAAAGGAAATTTGTACAATGGGGGGGGTCATGTAAGCATTAATGTGTTCATTTTTGTGTGTATTTTTAAATGTATGCATTTTTGGACACATGCAGCCATTGACAAATGTATGTTTGCGTTCATTTTGGAAATGCATGTATTTTTCAAACGTGTGAAAATTAAATGCATTTTCTTGTTTGTCATGCAGAATGCACAACAAGCTCGGAAACGTACAGATTTCCAACTGAAAATTATGTCCAGCTCAGGGAAGTGCAAGTAGGGTAAGTCCATTGGGAAAAAAGCCCTCAATGGAGCAAACTTCTCACACATCCCCAGAAGTGAATACTTCTGCAAGAGTCACCAATATGTGAGCTCAGCAGCATTTATCCCACACCTCATTGGACATAGGAATCTCTTCAAGGCCAATCTGAACATTCTATAAATGCACATCTGCCCAAGGATCAGATAAGTGCACACCATCTGGGCTGGATAGCACTGGACATCTGCTGTAAATCTTGCTGTAATTGATAAACCCTCCCTGCCTTAGGAAATAAGCTGTTTACAATCTAATGATTAGCCATCTCTCTGGAATTAATGATTTTCTGAATATCTCCACATCTTCACTCAAGCATATAAAACCCCTGAAATTGTGTAAAACTGGTCAGGATTTTCCATCACCTTCAAGATTATTTTGAGCCACTAATGCACTGGAAAAAAATTCTGCCACCAAAATCTTCCTCAGGGTCTACTTTTGATGATCTGACATAGTATGGATACAGTATTCTGCAGAAACTCTTGAAACAACAATGTCTGATAGAGCTCATTTCCTTATACATTTAACCTTTATGGCAGCATTCCCCAACCTGGGTCCTTGCAATGTTGGATAGGATTCTGTTCAGCACTAGTGCTAATGTAAATTATGTTGTGCTAGCACAAATGACCTCTAATACAATGCCAATAGCATTTACTTGCACAATGTGTTTTGTGGGGAAACCTGTCACACTTGGCAAAAGCTCTAGAGCAGTGGTTCCCAACCTTGGGTCCCCAGATGTTGCTGGACTACAGCTCCCAGCATACCCAGCCAGCATGGCTAATGACAAAGGGTGCTGGGAGCTGTAGTCCGGCAACATCTGGGGACCCAAGGTTGGGAACCACTGCTCTAGAGCCCTGCTCTAGAGGTAGCTTACACTAGTGCAACATGATTTACATCCTCACGAATGCTGAAGAGGATACTGCCCATAGTTTCCTACAACTGCCATCATCCCTGACCATTGGCCTTGCTGGCTAGGGATGATTGAAATTGTAGGCAAGAACATCTGGAGTACAGCTGAGGAAGGCTGCTTTATTGGGACAGAGGGACTGCTTTCTTTAAAATGCAAAGGAAACCTCTAAACTAGGATTTCTGATTTCTTCTATCATCTCAGAGCATTCACACCTTATCTTAACATTTACACTTAAGTGTGAAGACAGTAATAGAGAACTAATTTAATTCTTAGAGGCCTCTTTTGTTCCTGATAGTTTTGTACCACATAATATACAGGCAATCCCCGAGTTAAGAACATCCGACTTACAGACTTACATACTTAAGAACGGACTTCTGGGTTCCCCGGCACTATGTCGCTTACATAGAGTACGTACACAGTGTAGTATACTACGTAATTTGTGTAATTTATGCAGTTTGCGTAAATGCCGATTGTAACGTATAGAACGCTATGCTGTTCCGACTTACATACAAATTTGACTTAAAGACATTCTTAAGAACGGAACTCGTTTGTAACCTGGGGACTACCTGTACCTGCTTTTAAAAACTCAAAGTTTTTGTTCTAATTCTAGCTATAACTCTTCACTTGCATTCCTGTCATTGTGTGTTGCTATTATTATAAAGAAATCTTAATACATTACTGAGACACACACACACACAAAAAGGCAGGAAAGCAAAAGTCTGATTACCTATGCTCTTTAGACCACATCTACCATAGCAAAGAAAATATGTCACAGATAAGCTGGGAAATCAATCCAAGTTTAAATTAAAAGGAAGTTAAACTAGATGCACCAGTGACTATGCACAGTATCCAGGGCTGTGCATGTGTAGCTTAAAGTTGTGTTGATCAGTTATTTGGTAAGGAATATGGGTTACTACTCACACTCACACAGACACAGACACAGAGGCCTTGAATAGCTAGTTGTAGTGATTGATTGAATCTTACCATACAGGGTGGTGCATGCAGTGGTACAACGGAGAGCACATGGGACTCCCACATGACCACCTAGAGAACAGCAGGTGCAGGAAGCAAACTCCATTTTATTCCTGTAGTCATGATGGTGCTATGAGTTAAGTGTGTTTACAATACAAAACTGCACATGCTCAGAGCATTTTTTTTTTAAAAAAATCAGGGTTGGCAAACACTGTTGTTGTTCCAGCATATCCGGAATGGAGAAGCAGTTTTAAAGCATGGAATGACAGTGGGAGGAGGCTGGAAGAGAAATATTAGTTATATGCTTCACAACAGAAGTGATACACATGGCCCTCTAAAGCCGCCCTCCCCATAAGACCATTATGCCCAGTGTCTAAAATTACCCAGCTGTACCCCTGGGCACATGCACAGGTTTTGCTACTGGACTAGACTGTATACCATCTATTACAGCTTTCCCATGCTGACTGGGGCATGCTGGGATTTGAGGTCCAATACATGTGAAGGGCACCAGGTAGGGGAAGGCTGATCTGTTATATCTATGATTCACCACGCAGCTAACCCTAACCATGCCAGAGCTTGCATCCACCTATGATATGGCCCCTAGTTGAAGTAGAGCAAATGGGTCTCCCAGAAAATTTGGATATAACATATAAATTTAGTCCACAGGATTTGTGCTCTTATAATAGAGAAATCTAGAATCTACAGGTTCCAAATCCCCATAGATATGCAAGAATTTATAGTGTAAGAGTGAATTATGTCCTGATATAACACTGCTGATTTAGGTATTTTATGACACATGTGGGGCCTACAACAAAATATTGCAGTGTATGTTCACTTCCCAACAGGAGTGCTCCTGTTCAGATTTTTTAGTCAGACAATTATGTCCTCCTACAGCAGTGCTCTCCAACCTTGGGTCCGCAGATGTTTTTGGCCTACAACTCCCAGCATGCCCCAGGATCTACAGGATACCCCATTCTGTTTTCCCCTCCCCCAGTTTTTTATTGTTCTTTTCCAACTGACACTCAACTTTCTGTGACTCTGTCCTCACTGGGCTGTGTTTTTTGGCTTTAAGCTCCTTACAGTGTTTTGTTTAAAAAAAATTTTTGGGTAGTTTTAGAACCCTTGGGATTCCTGTAACGATGCTGATATCGCCATCTTGTTCTTCTGTGGCCTAGTTTTGGCTCTAATCCTGTTAGCACTCACCACCCTGAGTTCGCTATTAGAGGGAGTAATTGTATTGACAGATAGAGCAGCCTTCAACAAATGCAAGGCTTTCTTTTTCTTCCCATGTTCCTCTATAAAAGCCTCTGAAGGTCAACATGGAACAAAAGGCTTAAGAGGCCATCATCATTTTAACACGTAGCTAATGGACTGCATCCCAAATAAAATTTCATGGATTTGATGAGTATAGTATTGAAAGATTTCCAAAGGCCAATGTACAAGGAAGAAATCCGTGCAAATGTAAATATGAAGTTGGAAAGCACAATGGATTATTGCACTCCCAAACTAGAGACCTGGGTTTAAATCACACACAAAAAACCCATGGGTAACAAAAAGACCCTTGGCAGTTCCATCCATCACAGTCATCTGGCCATATAGGACATTGGCCAGCTAATGTTCAGTCATTGTACACTTTTACAAGGCACTTATCTTAACAACATCATCCAATACAAAACCATTTAATTACAGTGGCATTTTGGTCCTCAACCTTTGTGCTACACCTGCCAAGCCCCCTGTAATGTCCTTTCTATTCTGTCTAGCAGGGCAGCAGCCAGAACATTTCTGGTCCATCATCAATCAATGTGAAACAGCAAAATACTAAATACAAGCAATCTAATATGTTCCAGGATATTTATTAAATAATTTAAATTAAATTAAATTAAAAATAAGTGCCAACAGGTTGCCTATCATCCAAATGCCCTTGCACTCATAGAGCACCAGATTTTAAGAGCAGATTTACACCTCACTGAGTAATTAGGTAGAGTACTAGCTGCATGTTTTCCCTTTCACCTCATAAGTAAAAAAGCTACCATGCTAACCTTAATTTTTTAAAAAACAAACATAGTGAAAATTTCATAGATCATAGAGTTGGAAGGAGCCTACAAGGCTATCAAGTCCAACCTCCTGCTCAATTTCATAGATCATAGAGTTGGAAGGAGCCTACAAGGCTATCAAGTCCAACCCCCTGCTCAATGCAGGAAACTAGAGGAGGGGTCTCCCATCCAAGTAATAACCAGGCCTGACCCTGCTTAGCTTTCCACACTCAGACAAGGTGTAAGCTACATTCTACTAAGGGATCTCAGATATTCCCAAGGAGAACAGTCCCCAAATCACACTCCCAGGGGGGCTAAAGCCCTTCAATGTGGCATCACTTCTTCACCACCACATAGCCCAGAAACAAACCCAGATCATGCCAACTCTGTACCCATATCCATTCTGGGGATATAGTTACAACAGCAGTCATGCCATCAAGGTTTTTTCAGACAGTTCAATCCAAACTCAGCTAAGGCAAAGTGCTTGGATTTAAGCTAATTTTTTAAGCAAGGTTATCATTTATATTGATTGATTGATCTGTTTATAATTAACATGTATATAGGTTGCAGGTCAGAATATAATTGTACTTGGATGTTAACGTTTCTACAGAAGGGCCTCCCCAGCTGACCTCAAAACACAAGCAAGATTATATGCGAAAGGTGTTTTCTCATGTATCTTGGTCCTGAGTCATTTAGGGCTTTGTACATTAGCAGCAGCACCTTGAATTGGGACCGGTGACTAATAGGCAGCCAGTGCAGGTCTTTAAGGATGGGTGTAATATGGTCCCTTACAGACACACCTGTTAACACATGATTGCCCTGGGACAGCAAGGCTGGAGGGCAGCAGCACACTCAGGCCTCATCTAGGGGTATCAGGGAAATCGGCAATGAATTCGGATGAGTTCGGAGTGGCTTGTAGGTCTACTTATGTGTAAATTACACAACAAAATGTGAGCCAGAAGTAAGACAAACAAGCAATGTGAGTCATTATGATACTGTTCATTGGGGCTCAGTCCAGCTACCTGTCCCATTGTGGCTACCTGTCCCACTGAAAACAATGGGGCCTAAGTCAGTGACATTGTCAACTTGTTTTACTAACTTTAGCTGAATCTGGGCCTTAGTGTTCTAGCCATTTTCCCCCAGTACCACCGTGAATGGCTGAACTGGCCCTAAATTTGCCTGGTGCTTACAAGGTGAGCACCAGGCAAATGTCACAAATGTCAGTGTACTGGAAGAAGCAAAGACTACTAGCGTTGAAAAAAATGATCCTTCAACACCAACTTCAGTGGACCGGCGGTCATGTTGTTCGAATGTCTGACTGCCGTCTCCCAAAGCAGTTACTTTATTCCCAACTCAAGGATGGAAAGCGGAATATCAGTGGTCAGTATAAGAGGTTTAAAGATGTTCTTAAGACTAATCTTAAAAAAATGCAATATAAACATCAAAAACTGGGAAGCTCTGGCCCATAAACGATCTAAATGAAGGTTGGCCTTTCACAAAGGTTCCATGGACTTTGAAGAAGCCCGAGTGCAAGGTGAAAGGGAGAAACATGCTAAGTGAAAAGCACATCAAACTAATCCCTTACAGGACCATCTTCCATCTGGCAACCTGTGTCCTCACTGTGGGAAGCTGTGTGGATCTAGAATTGGCCTCCACAGTCACTTACGGACCCATCGCTAGAGTCTACACAATTTTTTTTAGAATTTCCTCCTTTTAGAATTTTCTTTTTGTAATTTTATCCTGGAAGACAATCTTACTCGGTCACGAGTGATCGCCTACTATTACACAAGGTGAGCAAGTGCAAGTTTATTGAAGCAACATCTCCTGGTCCATGATAAGAAGCACCATCAGTAAGGTATTGACCTGATTAAACATCCAGTGCACTAGCCTCACCAGTATATACTGGTGAGGTATATACTAGCCTCACCAGTATATCATATTTTCATCTTCTAATATGCCCTTGTAGATAGTAGAGAAATGTACAGCAGCAAATAAACAATGGCATTCAAAAGAACATGAACAAAATTCAGTAAACATAGACTGCTTTTATCATAGGGGAGAAAGGAGCCCAAAGGTCAATGAAGCCATCCAGGGAGATGAAATGCTAAAATGTCTGTGTTTTATTTTGAATTATCCCAATAATGTATCATAACTGCCTGTCTAACCTTGAGGCATGAATAAGGGTGAAAAATATCAGGAAAATCACCCAAGAATTTAAATGGTAGAAGATGGCCAATCAATGGTATTAAAATAAAAACAGAGACATATTTTTATTTTTCCATTAATGATAGTTCAAAAGAGACCATTTAATTGTATGAGGAGGAAAGCTTTATATAATGAAAGAAATGAACATCTTTGCCATCAATTTTCCACTTATGGCTAATTCTTACAGAAATCCAGATGATTCCATTTGAAGAGAAAAGTCAAAACAGAAAAAACAAAACAAAAAAACATCTCTGTGCTAATTAGACGCAAATTTAACCGGTGCAGCACAAGTTATATTTGTTTAATTTGTTACCTTGGCTTTATGTTTTAGACCATAGTGGTTGAGAAATGTAATAAATTATTATCATTACCTCTGATTGCAAACTCTGTGCTTAACAAAACTAACATCAAGAATGACATTTGAAGCAACCACCACCACCAAGGCTGTGATCCTATGCCCACTTACCTGGGGATAAACCCAGCGGAACTCAGTGGAATTTACTTCTGACATGTATAGGACTGCACTGTAAATGTCATTTTACAGTATGGACCATCTATCAAGTATGTCACACATAATGGTGGGAGGGATAGCTAATTTGTAAGTGGGGTAAGTAGAGAGAAGTGGAGGCATTTTTAAGCTCAGAGTAAGGCTACCATTTTACTTACAACTCAACATCCAGGACTGGCCCTACTGTTAGGCAGAGTGAAGTAGTCATCTCAGGCAGCTAATGCTGGGAGGTGGCAGCAAGGTGTTGGGAGGAGAGAGCTCTGGGCCACCCAGCCTGCTTTGCACCCTGTCAATTAGCCTTCTGCCTTAAGGTGCAGTGGAGGACACCGGCCCATCATCAGTGTTGAAGACTGTGGAGGACCAACCCGGTCCTTGGCGCGAGTTCGGCACTTAACGGGTTAACCGGCACTGAGGAAATGCCCTTTATGCGGTTCCTTTGCGTTTAAAACACAACCGCTACCAAATGAATGACATAGAACCGTGTTGAGGTCAAAGAAGAGACTTTATTTACTATACGGCTAATGGAGCGGAACTAATAGACTACCAGGAATTTCACACTATAAACATAGCAGGTCATAACCTTACCGAAGCGGAAAGCTTCAATCTACAGACACTAGAGGCTTAGTGTATTACAGAAGAAGAAATAACCTTGTATCAGAGAATCTGACTTACGGACTTAGTGTAGTGATCTGTATAGCCGGTCTCCGGGCGCGCCTGCCCGGGGTTGGAAGCTGCTTGAACCTGACCGGAGCCAGGGACCTGATCTGTGCCAGCCTGCACCGTGTTCCCAACAACCCTTGGTCCTTTGGCACGTATCTTTTCTACCCCCTTCGCCCCCTTTCCGCCCCCGATTACCAGGTGGGCTGGGTCCACCCCGCGGGGTGGTGGCATCTCGGTGGCGTCTCTTGGTGTTGACACCTCCTGGGTGCCTTGGGGTACTTTGGGGTACTTTGCAGCTCTTTGAGACTGCGACCCCACCCTCTCCGGAATGTTATGTGCCCTATTGTGTAGATGTGGATTGTGCCTCTGTCTGCCCAGAACTGTGTCTCCTTTGCCCCGGGTGGGGCTTATGCAGCCAGATGGCGAGTGGAACGAGAAAAACAAGTCAGGGTTCAATGTGTCAGGGTTCAATGTGTGCTCAGGCTTTCTCTCCACAAAGACAGATTCATCTGCGAGTCCAATTGGCTTTTGAACATGGAATGGGAGGAGATACCATCTTGTTTTTGCCTCAGGCAGCAAAATGTCTTAGGCCAGCCCTACCAACATCCCATCCACACCCATAGGCCACACACACACACACACACACACACACACACACACACACACACGTATACCCTGGGATTGTCAGACTGTGGGAGTGAAAAGATGATACCAGTATTATACAGAGATAGTTCAGGCCATTTGTGTGGTGGAGGCAGAAAATCCAAATGGTTGTTCTTCAGTGGAAAAAGATAAAATAATTCACTAAATAATTATAATTTATTGCCCTTTAATGTTTCCCCACTGCCTAACAGTAGGGAATATCTTTACATACTTTAGCATCATCTGAGCTTTTACTTCCTGTTCCAGGGTAAATGTTTTTGCTTGTGAGAGCAACTGGGATAAGATAAAGGAGGTGGAGCTAGCATACAGCTGGATCCACTGGCTGTTCCTTCTTCAAAGAGTGGTACAGGGGAGTTTGGTGGCATGGATTTCATATAAGGTGGGTGGCCAACCAGCAGCACAGTGGCCACAAGTAATGCAGACAGCTGGAGTTTGTGACATCCTTGGACAGAACAGGAAGCCCACTCCAGTCCTGCATTCCTGCCTCCTAGGGGGAAAACCACACTTCCCATGGGTAGGGGCAGAAGGGGAGAAACATGTAGTAGAATGCACACCAGAATGGCACTATCTAATCCTTTCAGTTTGATTCGTGGCACACTTGCCACCCCCCACCCCGAAAAAAGATGGTAGCTTCTGTCTTAACATAATTGGTGCATCTTTTCTAAGGCATATGAACCCTGTTCAGGAATTCACCCCACATACAATTCGAAGTGCATGAAGGGGGAAAGCATCGGCTCCCCCCCCCCCGTCGTGTTCCCATTGCTCAACTCCATCCTCCTACACACTTTGGAGAGCTAACCTCTACAATAGGGAGTCTGGCCTGCTAAGCTCCATGTGCCATTTAGAACACCAATAGTGCAGGACCTGTGGTGCTGTGCAGCGAGGGCTTGAAGTTGCAGGGACCCAGCACTAGCAGTTCGTTATTAGTAGGAACAATGATGTCATTGGCCACCCCACCCCCTAGAATTCCCTGTTTCCTCTGAGCTTAGCTGCGGTCCTCACAGCAAGGGTGGGGGGACATGAATTTTCCCAGTAATAACAACATATTGTTCCCTGTGGTAATGCAAGTATTCTGAGGTGGCTTTGTCTTGAATGGGCAATTAAGACCCATTAAATTTACAAAAGAGCTTCTCCTAGCAGATGGAATCTCCTAGAACTGGTTTGTTGATATAGAGCAGTGATGGCGAACCTATGGCACGGGTGCCACAACTGGCACGCAGGGACCTCTCTGTGGGCACTTGAGCCATTGGTCACCAGATCGCGAAAAGACTGTCCCCTTCTGCAAAACACTAATGATTTTGTTCTTTCTCACAGTGTGGAACAGAATGATTTTATTCTAGAATTCCTGTTACATAATTCTTTTCTACATTGTTATCACATTTAAAAGATTTTGAAGAATGATGCACAGAGCATGGCTTGGATGTAAAGCCCTAACAGTTGACCCGAGTGCTGCATGTGTTGCTCTCAAACTAACGGAGTATGAGCCAAGGTTTGACAAATTATCAGCATGCATGCAACAGCAAAAATAACATTAATTGTGCAAAAGCATGCCCAGTGCAAACTTTTACCTAATGCAGTGTTTGCAGTCCAAGACATAAAGCGTTTAAAATGTGTTAAGCACGTTTAGTTTTCTTGTTTATCTTGCTCATCCTAGTACAGGTTGACTTTTACTTTTACTAATCCGACACCTGTAGAAGCAGGGAAAGGACCCGGGGTAAAGCTTGCCCCATACAATTTCAGTCTGCCATATAATCATATTACAAGTTGAGAATCCCTTATACAAAAATACATGTGCCTAATTATTTTAAAAGTTTGTATAAATTCCCTTCAGGCTATGTGTACAATGTAGTACTATAATAATTTTTTGAGTTGATTTTTTTTTCAACAAAAAACTGTTTGTATCATTGAAAGCTCTGTTATTGTGTTTTTCTTTAAAGACAAAAGATGTTAATTAGTTCGGACAACTGTATGAGTTGTTTTTGTAAAACGAAAACCTCGGTATTCAGGTTTAATTGCAGTGTTGGCACTTTGAAATAAATAAGTTGGTTTTGTGTTGCAGTTTGGGCACTCGGGCTCAAAAAGGTTTGCCATCACTGATATAGAGAAACACAGCTGCCTGGATTTGTGGGCTCTCCCTGGGGGCATAGCTGTGGGGGCTATTATGATGAGTGATGGAAACTGTAATATTGACTGCTTAAATCAATGAGGTAAATAATGTAACCACTAGTTACAGTGGGAGGAAAGGGTTAATTGAACAATCCCCAGGGTGCATGTTTCTGTAACCCCTCCTCCTCCCTGCTTCCTGCCTCTTTGTGGCCAGCTCTCTTTCTCTCCCCAACATGGTGGGCACATGCATATGAATAAAGGGACTGTAAGTAAAACTAATAAATGTCTTTATTAGTTTTAAACCTTGTTTGGACAATCCGTTTCCTTTTAAGAGCCTTTTAGCAAGGGTTTAACAACCCACGTGGTGATAACCAGTTTCAGTAACCAGGCTGTGCATAAGGGGGAAAACTCTGCTTCGGCCTAACCAGTATATTTCTTATATTTTATATTTATTAATCTCCCATCTGGCCGGTCACCCGGCCAGGCGGCCACCCTTCCCAACTCCTTCCCATATCCTCCAACAATGAGTGCCTGCACTTCAAATTGAACTCCTACGTCACCATGCAGGATTTTAAATCAGGCAGGGAGCCCACCCAAGTAGAGCAAGCTCCCTGCACAAACATTGGCTCCCCAGAACATGGCGGATGATGCAGCTGAGCTGGGAGTGGGGCCAACGATTCTAATATTGTTTGTGGCACGATCACCTGAACAGGACTACTAGCTTCAACTGAAATGTGTGTGTGTGTTGTGTGTGTGTAGGTGGGGAGAGAATAAGTTTGGAGGATTGTAAGTATTTCTCATGAAATTCCCTATTCAAAGCTATTGCATACCTACTGGAGAATAAGAAAGAAAGAAAGAAAGAAAGAAAGAGTGCAGATGTGGTAATACCTTTTATTGGGCCAAGGTGAAGTTGGCAAGCATCCGTTGAGGATATCAACAACTGGGAAACTCTGTTAAAATATACTCAGTTATAATGACAGACTTGTATAACATAAAAAGCTTGCATACTCTAATAATACCAACAGAAGTTATTGTTTACATATGCACTCTTCATTCTCCCTGATATATATATATACATAAAAGATCACTTTTGTAAGCCACTGCCACTCTGAATGCCTTTGTGTTACAAGAAAAAAACTGCATATAAATCCACATCTAAAATAAATAAATAAGTCTCACAACAGCTAAGCCATCGCCCTTTCTCATTTGTTTTCCATTTATACCAACTGTCTTGTTATGAGTTTGGAGTAACACTTTGTGCTCAGCACGTTGAAGCAGCAGCAGTCTTTCCTCCCCCACCCAATTTTTTAAAACATGTATTCCAAGGGTTTTACTGGAGGGCTCACTTCTGTACTGCATTACTTATTAATTGGAGAATGGGGGGAGACACGAGGAATTAATCAATCACGCTGGTGCTGACAGTTTATTCATAATATACAGACCTTCGGAATTTCATTTTCCATAGAGGTTCCATTTACCAAAGTTTGAACATTTAGGTATCATTTGCTGACTCTAAACTACAAGGCAAAACAGAAAAAGAAAAAAGGGGGAAAAAGACAATTTAGCAATAAGAAAAGTAAGTGGGGCTTGCAACAAAATGTTACAGTCTGGAGTGCTGCTGTTCAGGATTCCAGCCGCTCCATGACACTGCCTCAACTCTGCTTTTCTGGTCCCACCACCCAACATTCAGCCAGCGTTCTGTAACCACTGAGAACACTCTGTCCTCACTGGGCTATTTCTGGGGCTCCCCTCCCTGCTTATTTCCCCCCCCAAAGATGTTTCATTATACCATACTTCTGCAAACCTTGGGGTTTCCCCAAACTGCTAAACTCTCCATCTTGTGTGTGGCTGGTGCCGTTTTTGGCTGCGTAAAAGTGACAGCACACACCTGAACACTGGAAACAGAGGGAACAAGCAGGACCAGCAAAAATATATATTACAGGGTTCTGTGAGTTCCAGCCACTCCACCATTCTGTTCCCCCTCCCATCTGGTTTCCCTCGTCCCCGCTCTCCAAAGTCAGTCGACATTCCATGCCCCGTAAGCATGCTCAGTCCTCATCGGCCTGTTTTGCCTCCTTAGGGTTTTTATCCCTAAAGTTTTTTGTTTTGTTTTTGGTACTTCTGCAAACATCAGGCTTCCACAGAGCATGCTGGTGCCTCCTCCCTCTTTGTGTGTGTGGGTGGTGCCATTCTGGCTACATAGTGACCAGCACTTGGATAATTGAGATCACTATTATTAGTACATATCCGCCTTATCCAACCTAGCACACTCCAAGATGTGTTGGACTACAACCCCCATCACTCCCAAGCCAGCATGGCCAATGGGGATGATAGGAGTAGTAGTCCAACCCATCTGAAGGGCACCAGGTTGGGGAAGGCTGGTATATATACCAGCATATATACACATGCACAGGTTCTCTTTAATCCTTGGAAAACTATCCTTAAAAATATATATTTTGCAACCACCACCTCACATCCAACCTTTTTTCCCAAACAAGGGCATAAAATATTACCAAACTGTCTAGGACTTCCTTGTCTCTCTGTTATCACAAACATTCTGTACAAATAGGAGAGATAAGCTGTGGCAAATCTTATTTCATAGATTTCATAGATCACAGAGTTGGAAGGAGCCTACAAGGCTATCGAGTCCAACCCCCTGCTCAATGCAGGAAACTAGAGGAGGGGTCTTGTTAGAATATGGGTTTCACATATTCAGGTTTTGCCTTCGGGCAAGAAGGTTACAGAATCCAACAGGCCTGATCAAGGTCAGGACTGAACAAAGTTTCACCTTTGGCCCAGTAAGGGAACGGTACAGTTTTTTGTGTCCAGGGAAATTGGAGCAAGGGTCGTGCTAAATTGTGTGCAGCTGGGGTGACATGCCTTGATGCAGCTGGCATTACCTCATTTAGTATGTGACTGTACCATAATGTATATAAGGTGTGTAAAGTCTTTGTAATCTTGTTGGGAGAAAAGGAGTATAGGTGAATATTGGTAAGAGAGCATTCTGTTAGATAAGAGTTTGTTTGTGTGTCATGACTGTAACTGTTTTGTCTGACATACTATTCTCTTTTGCACTTTTTGTATTATATCACTCTGTAATCTGTTCATGTTTTTACAAGTCATAGTTAGTAAACCTCTGTGTTTAAAAGAAACTGACTTGTTGTTTTGCTTTTTCGCCTACTGGCCTAGCACACGTTTTTTCTCTACTACCCTAACTTCACAGCACAATTCTGCAGCCACTGGTACAAAGTTGCTTAGCTTTGTTTTTCCCCCAGCGGTTCAGTTTTCCAACAGGTCTCCCATCCAAGTAACAACCAGGCTTGACCCTGCTTAGCTTTCCACACTCAGACAAGCTGAGCCAGCGTAAGCCACAGGCCTGTATTGTTTCATTTGGTACCGATATTGCAGGAATCAAATCCCTTTTTTAGCCAAATTAAGAAATGCTGCTTGTAACAAAGATCATATTTCAGGGAGAATTAGTAGAGAAAGTCTGGAATATTCATTAGCAACATATGAAATCTAATTTTTTCATTCTCCCCCCACCCCACCCAGATTTTTGTAGTCCCACATGGTCTGTTTCTCAAGGCAGAGATTGAAGGATTGAAGGATGGCAAGTTCTCAAATGGAAATTATATTTGTTGTTATTCATACTAGATTTTACGATTTTACCTCTAAGAGGTTGACTTTATATATTCAAACACTTTTCCTTTCTGGCTTCCATGAATACAGTAACAGGCCATATATCTTTTGCTTCTCCTTCACACATGCCTGTCATGTTTTAGTTCACATTTCATGCACCTTGAGAGATTCAGTTGTTGGTCTTATGTATACGTGCAAAGAAAAGGTTATAGCACTGCAAGAGTGCTGTATTTGTGAACTCTTCCATCTTCCCAGGTCAAAGACTGCAGTTTTCCTCATGATGAAGAGTAGGATTTCATAAGCCTTCTGGTTCTTAACAAGTAAATCAGCACTATTTTAGTGGGCAGCCTGATGGCCCTCCTATAAGAACATGACACTTCAGTCATCCTCCCACTGTTCTTCAAATGGAAATTGCTTTCAGTTCTTGAATTTTATTTTGTTGATGAAGAAAACATTGAAACATTCAACTGTGAGCCTGGCAATGGTTTTAAGAATCACACAGGTATGCTGAGACAGAAACTTTCAAAATAAGGGACAGAATTATCATGTCTCTTTCACTTGTTAACTTCAGAAGCTCAAAATCAGTTTCATATCAAAATATTTTCTCAAGCTCATGCATACATATAGCTTCTTTGAACCCTACAATCTCCTCAAGAATGGTGCAGTGGGAATTCTGCCTTTAGGAGATTTTTTTTTTTTTTTTTTTTTTTAAAGGTGGTCCCTCTGAGAGGGGAAAGACACTTTGCACATACTCGGGTACTCTGCCCTTAGCACCAGAAATTTGGAAATCAAGGTGCCTCCCTAACATTATTATTATTATTACATTTCTATCCTGCCTTTTTTTTCTCTTGCAAGGAACCCAAGGGAGCTTACACGGTCCTCCTCTTCCTCCTCTCCACTTTATCCTCACAACAAGCCTGTGAGGGAGGTCAGGCTGAGAGTCAGTGACTGGCCCAAAGTCACCCAGTGAGCTTCATGGAAAAAATGGGGACTAGAACCTGGATCTCCCGAGTCCCAGTCCAGCACTCTAACCACTACGCCACACTGGCTCTCCTGTCATTATTTTTTTTTAATGAGCAGTTTCTGAATGTCAGAGTTTAGTACACTCAAGCAAAATGGCTAGGCCCTGCCCTCAGATAACAGTGCTAAGAAATGGGTACAGTCAGCAGGAAGACCAGCACTGGACACAACCACTGTACTCATTAGCAACAACCCATACACATCAACTCCCATGAGAAATTAGACTGGAATTCCCCAACTAGGATAGTGCTTGGCACTGGGAAGAACCTTTCTTTTCCCCAAGGTGTTTCCTATGATGTGCCATTTGCTCATCTAATGTTTAGTCCTGCGGTCTTTCCATGACTGGGGGAAAGCCAGTCCTAAATGTGTACAACTCTGGGTGCAGGGGAATGGTGGTTAGAGGACTAAGCATGGATTTCAGGCAGAATGCATCTGTTCCCAGGAAGGTTGAAACATACCATCAGTTAATTTTAAAATCGAATGCAAGTACTTTTAAAAGTGCATTTCTGTCTTTCACATCTGCCCACCTACAGCAAGAGCAAGGCTCAACCACACTTTAAGTGCCATGTGTGAAATCTGCCTAGATTTTAAAGAATAATTTTATAAAACCCAGGTAGTGTCTAAACACTTTTTACATTTCCTTATTGTCCTTACCAATATTCTGCTGATACTTTACACTTCAGGAGAGGCACTTGGAACCATTTAAGTATTCCTGCATTTACTGAATCACCCACTTAAGGAGAGCGGTCCAACCATAGAAGTGTTAACACAGGATGAAATCATTAGCTTTAACATTGGTGGGACTCTGGGCTATGTACTTAGTGGATGCAAATAAAGATACAAGTAAGTTACCAATTATCCAAGGAAATGAACCATTAGCAGACTGATGTAACTGGAGTACATTTTTTTTACCAAATGAGCCACTTACATAAAGTGCTACAGAATCAAGTTTCTCTCCCTCTTTCCCTATAATATAGAAAGAGTTTCTCTATATATTTTACTGTGCAATATGTGGTACCCTAAACAAGGAGCATGCCATAAGGAAGAACTTTAGAGCTGGGCTAGAGAAATTCAGAATATTATCAAGTCCAGTCCAAAAACAAGTTCCTCCACATCTCAACTCACACATTAATGGGCTCAAATAAACTAGGCCATCATTTGCCGCATGTAAAGAAAAATGCAAGCAAGGTACACCAGAGAGGGCTGCCTGCTATTTATCTATCTACCGGTTTGTATCTCAACTTTTCTCTAAGGTCGAGTTGCCAACTTCTGGTTTTAAATGCGCTGGCCCCATGCATGGGTCTGAAGTCAATGGAGGCCAGGGGGCATAATCAGGATAGCCAGAAGCAGAAGTGACAGATCATAAACCTGGCAAAATCTGTAATGGACCACCCAGGTAGGTGACCAATAGCAAACTATCTTTATTGGGCCTCCTCTGAAGTTTATTGGCTTTTCAAACCTCAACACTGATTATCTGTCATAACTGAGTTCTACTAATCAGACCAGTAACATAATGGATATTCAGCAATCATAAGAACATAGGGACCTGACAAATGGAGTCAGACCATTTGTCAATTTAGCTCAGTTTTGTCTGCACTGACCAGCAGCACCTCTCCAGGATTTCAGACAGGAGTTTTCCCCAGCCTTACCTGTAGATGCCAGGGATTGAACCTGGGACCTTTTGCATGCAAAGCATGTGCTTCATCATTTTTATCCTCAAAACAAACTTTGTGTGGGATCCAAAGGACTACTTAGCCTGACACAACAGGCTTGTGCTAGCCCAGTGCAATGGAGGAACTACTTGAACAGTTATTTGGGTCCTGGCTTGTGTGAGGCAGAGCATTAAGCTGAGACAGTGAGTCATCTAAAGCCACACAAAATGACCTTTATAGGTCTCTTTTGGCCACCTTTATATTTTTATTCACTCAAGAAGGCTGCATTTCCATGTTATCCATGTTATATTATAATTATAATATTATTGATTATAATTTAAACTCATGGTTTTCTTTTGACCTTTCTTTGGTAGCCCCCTTCTCCTTTCTGTAGCCCGCTGTCTTCTGTCTCTGCACCCCCACCTTCACTTCATTTCATTTATCTCATTTCTATACTGCCCTACAGCCGAAGCTTTCTGGGCGGTCCACAATTTATACAACCTTTTAGTTGCTTCCCTTTGACTTTGTTTTCTAGACTGAATATCCCTCTCAATTTCTATCCATTATCTCTCTTTCTCTCTGTCCCCACCTTGTAGTCTATACCTCTGGATCAAATCATGGTGTTTCCAGTCAGACTTGAGCCCTGGTATCTTTTTCTAAAACTTAGGCGAAAATAGCGAAAATAAAATAAAGTGAAGTGCACTGAATTAGAAAAAGAAAAGAAGAAAAAGAAAATATAGGTTTACAGGAGATATGACCTGCATTGTTCATTTCATTTAATGATGAGTAAATGCCAAAGAAATTAACAAGGCACACAGATGTGCAAAGAATGGGGACTATTCTGGCTCTGAGTTTTCTGGCTCTTACAGTGCAATCCTAGGCATGTCTACTTAGAAGCAGACATTGAGTTCAATGAGGCTTACTCCCAGCGTAAGTGGGTATGCTTACAGAAAAGAAAATACTGAAGTTTAATTCTTACCTGACTTCCTCAACTCTAAAGAATCAGCTTTCCAACAAGACAACACGCTCTCCGAACCTTGAGCCTGGAGGTTAAGGAACCATTCATTTATCTCTGTCCATGCAATGTGAGTTATTGGTTACCTGTTTGTCATTGTAGCACTGTTTGGGGAGAGCATGCTTCAGGATGGTTATGTTTAATGCATTTTACTTAAGCTCTGCTTATATTTGATTTGCTGAATTCCATTGCACAGCACTGTAGCATTTTATCCATACTTCTCCTCTTGCAGAGTAAGCACTGGATTTTGCTGAAAAGCTATTATTGTTCAATATGGTTGTCACTCTTGACAGTTACACCCACCTCAACTTTATTTATAAGACCACATAGGACCCCAGTTTGTGGAATGATACATTTGGCAATTTATGCAATCCCAGTTACAGGCGTCCTTTGCTGCCAAATAATTAGTGACATGCCTTAGAACATACAGTAACTTGCCTGACTTTTGGGGGGGAAGGGGTGTGTGGGTGGGAGAAGGAGCAGAGAGATTAGAATGACAAATAGTCAGACTCTGGGGTCAAATGCTTTGCCAGTAGTTGCATATGTTTATGCCAAAATACATAAAGAAATGTCACTTCAGTACATGAGTGATGACAAACACTCCAAGTGGGACTGCACTTCATCAATCATTTCAAATGCACAGATTGGGTTTACCTATAAAAACAAAAGCAATAACTGCTCAAAGACTCACCTTAAACTACTCAGGCATGATATATACAGTATCTCCAAACAGTCAATCTGTACAGGCAAGTCAGAAAGAATGCCACTGGAAGAGCATGATTTAAGATCATTAAACCATGCTTTATTTTATGTGCTTTAAAGAAGAAGAAGAAGAAGAGCTAATGAAAAATTTGCATGAATATGGGAATTTGATTCGTCAGTATCTCACTTTGGAAGATTTGGGAACCATACTAAGAAAGTGACTGAGAGCACACAACAAAGTTGAAGAATGTTTCTCTCTCCCTGGGAACTGTAGTAAAGATACTAATAGAATACTTTACACCCTAACACTAACCAAACTACAGTTCCCAGGATTCTCTGGAGGAACCATAGCAGGTAAACTGGTTTACATACATATGCAGCATAGATATGCTTGAATAGGCAATGTTACTATAGCAAAATCACCATTAACAACAGGTATTTGGTGGACTTGAGACTAAGGGCTGATTCACATGTTCAAGTTCTTCTTATGTCCTTATAACAGACCAAGATATCTCTGCAAAGATCTGCAGAGATCTCTCAAGTCTCGAGCGATCACTAGAATAGGATAATAATATGTGTCACCACCTTGACTCAGAAACATTTTTCAGGCTGGGAAGAACTACACTATTTCTCATGTCCATGCATCAGGCTTCAAGTATAATGTGATCCCTCCTTTTTGCTTATCTTTGATGAGGAGGCAATGTTTTCATTTTTATTCATTCAACAATTTAATTGACTAATTCCACCTAAAGGTATACTGCATCATTTCATAGCAGAAGACGAGTGTATATACAACTACAAGTCCATACGTAATTTTTAATGAACTCAGAATGTGGGAAGGAAAATCCATTAGATAATTGAAGTAGATATAAGTAACAAGAGTATACAAATGGAGAAAAGAATCAGAACAAGTCAATTTCTTAGTATAAAAAGGGAAAGAAAGTGGGGAGAACATGGAAGATGGTATTAATGCTATTTCTTAATTTTAAGTTGACAGCTGCATGAACATTCACCTATCCCTTTACCGTAGCAAAACAGTTATTTGCATTCCAGACACAGTCTCTAAAACATGCTGCTTCCTTTTATTCCATTGTTTGCTAAAAAATAAAATCAAATGCACTTTTAATTGATGCACACACATAGAACTGATCGTGGTAAAGGATTCTCAGACTGTTTTTAAGGCAGTGATGCAGAATCTCTGGCACACAGGCCAATCTGGCCAACAAGACTGTCCCATCTGCTACCCCTATCCAAAGACCCACCCCCTAGCTTCTGGCAGCTTGGGGGAAGAGGAAGGCGGGGAAACTCCACTGAAATCTGTGATAGGAGAGCACAGCAGGAATTCCCCTTACTTAGTGCACCACTCACTCACCCTCCCAATTGGGAGGGCAAGCGGCATGCTAGGTGCTCGCTAGCCCTGCGTCCTCACCAATGGGGGAAGACACAGGGCAGGTGAAGCCTCAGGCTGCTTTGCTGCATTTCAGCTGTCCCTGGCTCGGGGAAGCGAGCACTCAGCAAAGCCGGCCAAAGCACTAGGTAGAGGAGCATTCCTTCACCTGGCACTTTGGTTCGGGAGGCTTCACTGCAGGGCTGCACACTCAGCCAGCATTTCCAGGAGGTCGGGGCACAGCTGGCTCCTGCAAGGAGCCAAGTACATTTTGCTCCTGCTTCTCCTTCCCCAGCTGGGGAAGGAGAAGCAGGAGCAAAGCTGGCTGTGCACTTGGCTAGTACTTGCAGAAGCTCCTTCAAGCAGTGGCCATGTACTTTGCTTTGCTTAGCCTTCACCTTCCTCATGCTGAGAAGGTGAAAGACAAGCAAAGCCGGCTACCCTGGCTGGAGGACCAAATGAAAGAGCTCCAGCCAGTGCTCTGGTTGGGGACCCAGTGATGTCAAAGGGCTGGACCCCACCCCCTGATATAATTTGACAGGGGGGGGCGGAATCTGGGTCTTGGAATGAATATGGTTCCCCATCCCTACTTTAAGGGCTGCTTTTGATGTAACATTCTGTGCAAAAATTTACACAGAAATGTTACATTACAATGCAAAGTCCACATGGATTTTTGTAGAAACATAAGAAGAGCCCTGCTGGGTCAATGGTCCATCTAATTCACAAATGTTTCCCACATTAGCCAACCAGATGCCCCTGGGAATACCACAAACAGGACATGAGGACAACAACCCATTTGCACTGTTGTCCCACAGCCACCACTAGTATTCAGAGGCTGATTCTGAATCTTGAGGAAAGATCTGTGAGCCAAAGGTTAATTTCCTGCCCAGTCCAATTCACAGATCTTTCCTGCAAAGTTCACATGAACTGTATATTTGTAGGCAACCTTTTTCATTTTCATTTCACCACTGGTATTCCCTGAATAGAGTGAAAACCTTACCCTGGAAATGGCCCTATGTTATACTAGTCATATACTAGTCTGTGTTCCAGTTCTTAAATCCTTCAAAAATCTTTAAAAATCTTTAAACATGAATATAAGAAAGAGATTTGGTAGAAGGGCAACTTAATGTCTCTCTTAATGTTTTTGAGAAAAGCAGAAAGTAAAATTCATGTGGATAATATAGAATGCTCTGACAACTGATGATCTAAGGACAAGAACACTATTCAGCATAATGTACCTTATTCTGTTAAAAAGAAAAGTTTTTTTTTCTTCTGTAAATGAGACAATATGATGGGGAAATTAAATTAAATGGTGATGTTATTCCCCCGGGGCAAAACAATTCCATTCAATAAATTAATTTTACATCAGTAGCTCTTTCCTTTCTGGAAACTGACAGTAATAACCTGACAGCTTAAAGCTTTAATAAACCTCAAGAATGGGGAGACTCCCCTCCCTCCAAAAATAAAAAAAGAAGAAGAAAAAGGAAAAGATGGGGTGGGGGAGGCAATGGTATCCGAAGTATTACAGCTTTTCTATGTTAATCATATGAGGAGAAAGGGATTCTGTAAACTGCATTCTCCTTACTTCTGCTACTTGAAGTAAAACCACATTAAGATGGTTTCTGATGGAATGCAGGTGTCGGTGTTGTAGCAATTTTCCTTCAGTAGGTGCTCAAAACTGCAGTGACATTTCACATTAAGGCAGCTCTAAGTAAATATTATATGAAAAGGGCAAACACATGGAGGAAACTGCCTGAGATGGCGGCCCTTGTTATAAACAAAGCCACAGCCATCATGCTATGTCAACTGCAGTCCGTATTAAGCCAAAAGCCAATGGTCTTTACACTCAGAAGCTCAGGATGACAAGGGTTCAAAATGCCTACGGTATACTATCTATTAAAATCTTTCTGGATCCCAGGGAAAAAATAGTATTTCTCTCTCCCTCCCCCTCTCCCCCTCTACCTCTCTCTCTCTCTCTGTACCCTTGTAAGTGCTATAGGAATGGGGAGAAAATGGTTCAGTTTGCATTTTCATCTGAACTTACCTAATTTTGCACTTTTGCATGGATATGCAAACCAAAACTGAGTTATCCTTCGAAATTCCCACTTCTCCAAATTTTACAATTGATTTCTCCAATTTAAAAACAAAAAAATGCATACAAAAATGTGTATATTAGGGGAAAGTGCCCACAAAAATGTGTATATTAGAGAAAATGATTTTAAAAATGCTTGTAAAAAATGTGTATATTAGGCAAACTTGTGTACAAAAACACATTCTAATGAGGACTGTGCACCAAAATGAGTACAACTTTGATGTGAAGGTTTTTCTCAAAGGTTGGGACTGGAAAAGTCAGAAACGAAGAGAAATCAAATTTGACAAATTTGCTCGTCCTACAGTTATCAGTAACATGCCAATAGCCAATCAAGGTTATTAAAATAATATTCTATCCCCAGATTGGGTGAAATAACCTCACAGCTGGAAGGAATGTTGTCCAGGAGCCTCTCTCTTGCTTTCTCTTTCTTCCCCACACTGAGAAAATGTGTGCTCCATGGGTGAAAAGGGACAGTGCACAGACAGGAACTAATTAACAAAAGAAATAGCTGAGGTAGGGCTTTGGGGGAAGGTCTAGTGTTCTTCAGGTTTCTTCACCAATGATTTTAAAGAACTCCTGTTGGAGTGATACAGCAGAGACCTCCAGAAAAAGAATTCGGCATCTAATTTTTTTTTTAAAAAAAAACTTTTTAAAAAAGGTTTTCAAAATTTCACAGGAAGGGGACAGAAGTGTGTCACTAGCCACCAGTAATGTCACAGGTACTGATCAATTGGTACAAAAACAGCGAAGGCTGCAGTTGATAAAGATAATATGTAAACAAAAGTGCCACGGAGCACACAACTGCACAGAAAGAAAATATATTATCGAAAATTATCACGGTAGCCCCTCAGAAAGAGATATGTGTCGACTGACCATGACAAGCAATAAACAAATATATATATAAATAAATAACAGTGAAAAAACGTGTTGTGATGATCAACATGAGATATGGTATGTAATAGTAACAACTAATAATGAAGACACCAGAATGCTGCAAGCATGTGCCAAAATATATAATATAAACAAACACAGCCAATCATCATCATCATCATCAGGCGATCACTCGTGACCGAGTAAGATTGTTTGGTTGGGTTGGGTTGGGTTGGATGGGTTGGGTTGGGTTGGAAGACGCCTGTGCGTGAAACTGTTTTATGTGGGGAGATCGGTGCACAACGAATCACCACACAAACTTGACAGAGTACGGCAGAGATCCAATGGCACGGTTACCCTGACGATTGGAAAACCATTCTCTGCTGCAGCCTTCATCCGCCTTCACAGCCGTTGTAATTTAGGTTTAATTATCTTCCGCCTGTTCTGCCGTTGAGGACTTTATGTTTTGGATCGTTCTTTGTCTGGTTCCTCTCCCCGGACCTTACCGCCATGGGTGACCCTACTGGGAGTATATAGCTCCCGACGGCATTGCTCACAGGATTCATCGGAACACGCAAGCCCACTCACCACTTCAAGGTGACAATTGATGAAAAATATAACACAAAAAGTAGGCAGGTCAGTAACAATAAGTAAAATTACAGTAAACAAAGTATAAGCAAAGGCAAAATGAGAGAGGGGAAGGGAAAAACAATCTGAATGTAATGATTAACAGGTGACAAAATCAAAGCAAGGCTGAAGATAAAGAAAAGAAGGACAAACAATGTTGGCAAGTAATAACAGTAGAAAAAACTACTATAAGCAGACTGTTATACAGGAATCCGGATTCCTGTTTCGTCATATGTGACTTCATCAGAACAAGTCTTCTTAAAGTCTGTAAACAATTATAAATACATTAATTAACTAACTAGCTACCAAACTCAAGAATGGAACACAAATATTTGACATGTAAGCTTCCATCTATGAAACATTATACAAATGACAAACACTCACCCCTGCTTACGAGCAATTACCGAGGAGGTAAAAAATAACATGGTTTCCATCTATAAAACTTATAGTTTGGACTGCACCCATAGCAGAAAGTTCTGTCAGTATAAAAATATCAACAGTTAAGTATATTGCAAGTAATTATATACAGTGTAGAAAGTGAAAGAAACCCAAACCATTTACCCGGACTGAAAAATCCTTTGTTCCTATGCAGTAGAGAATCTCCTTCCAAAGTTTAAAGCCTTGTTACAGCAAGGATATGTAGAGAAGGAGTTAAAGGTGCAGCATCCTGGTATTGTCTCATGTTACACAGCTGTTATGGAGAAGTTAGAGGGAGAAGTACTCAAACAATTATCTCCCTAAAAAAGAAGTTAACTCCATACTAGCATTTAACCCACGTGGATACACTGTGTCTAATTTAAAGATCCATTCGGCTTCCTTTCTTAATAACAGTTTGTCAAGATCATTCCAGTTGTATTTGTGAGGGTATATTCTTTCAATGACAAGAAAGTTAAAATCATCATATCTGTGTGCCTTTTCAATGAAATGAGGAACCATTGGTGCATCTAACATGTGGTTTTTAAACTTTGAACGGTGTTCCAAGATACGTGTTTTTATACTTCGAGTAGTCTTACCAACATGCAGTAGCCCACAAGGACAGATGATAATATAAATTACCCACTTGGTAACACAGTTAGAAAAGTGATATAGCTTAAAGAGCCGATTGTCCCTGGGGTGTTTGAAAATCTTAGTTTGTAGAGTCAATGCACAGACAGAACAGCCACTGCACTTAAAATGTCCATAAACCATGCTTTGCACAGTGCGTGGTGGATCAAAGTCTGTATGTACTAGTAGATCTCGAAAATTGTTGGCACGTTTAAATCCAATCTGAGGTGTAGAATCACATCCCGGTATATCAGACACAATGTGCCAATGTTTCATAATAATCTTCCTAATTGAAAAGGCAAGAGAAGTATACGTAAAAGAGCACGTGATCCTGTTAGTAGGCTTAGGTTCCGTATTACGTAACAAGGTTTGCCGGGAGACCATAGCGGCTCTCCTTTCTGAATTGTTAATGATCTTGGTGGGATATCCCCTATCCAAGAGCTGCTGCCGCATAGTTCATTGATTCTTCAAATATTCTTCTGGATCAGATGAATTCCTTTTTAGACGTAAATACTGCCCATAGGGTAGGTTGGACCTTAATTGCGGTGAATGATGCGAAGAAAAATGTAAAAGTGAATTCCTGTCTGTAGGTTTGGTGTATGTTTTAATGAAAAGCCTATTATGTGTCCTGTATACCATAGTATCCAAGAAAGGGATCTGTAACTTGTCCATATGGTAGGTAAATTTGATGCTGTCATGAATGGTGTTCAACCAATCGAAAAAATCCTGTAATATGTTGGCATCCGAAAATATCAAAAATATGTCATCAATATAACGTTTGTAGAATAGAAAATATTTATTAAAAGGATTGTTGATAGCATTACAAATAATAGTACTTTCTAAATGTGCCATAAACAAATTTGCAACACTGGGGGCAAAAGGACTGCCCATAGCCACTCCCTTCACTTGAAAATAAAATTGATCAGAAAACCTGAAATGATTTTTTTCCAAAATAATTTCCATCAGGTTGAGCAGAAAAAAGGTTGGTGGAAGAAGATTATCCCTGTTGTCAAGGACCGATTCTATAATAGAACGAGCTTCATCATGAGGAATGTTAGTATATAAAGAATTTACATCAATAGTAACCAAAACAGACTTGGCTGGAATAGATAAATTCTCCACATTATTAATGAAATCAGTTGTATCATTCAAATATGACGGGATCTGTTGGACAAAGGGACGTAAGAAATAGTCTACATACTGGATTAGGGGTTCCAATAAAGAATTGGCTTTAAACTTTGGAAGGAGATTCTCTACTGCATAGGAACAAAGGATTTTTCAGTCCAGGTAAACTGGTTTGGGTTTCTTTCACTTCTACATTGTATATAATTACTTGCAATATACTTAACTGTTGATATTTTTATACTGACAGAACTTTCTGCTACGGGTGCAGTCCAAACTATAAGTTTTATAGATGGAAACCATGTTATTTTTTACCTCCTCGGTAATTGCTCGTAAGCAGGGGTGAGTGTTTGTCATTTGTATAATGTTTCATAGATGGAAGCTTACATGTCAAATATTGTTCTGATGAAGTCACATATGACAAAACAGACTTTACAATCCGGATTCCTATATAACAGTCTGCTTATAGTATTTTTTTCTACTGTTATTACTTGCCAACATTGTTTGCCCTTCTTTATCTTCAGCCTTGCTTTGATTTTGTCACCTGTTAATCATTACATTCAGATTGTTTTTCCCTTCCCCTCTCTCATTTTGCCTTTGCTTATACTTTGTTTACTGTAGTTTTACTTATTGTTACTGACCTGCCTACTTTTTGTGTTATATTTTTCATCAATTGTTGATTGGCTGTGTTTGTTTATATTATATATTTTGGCACATGCTTGCAGCATTCTGGTGTCTTCATTATTAGTTGTTACTATTACGTACCATATCTCATGTTGATCATCACAACATGTTTTTTCACTGTTAGTTATTTATATATATATTTGTTTATTCCTTGTCATGGTCAGTCGACACATATCTCTTTCTGAGGGGCTACCGTGATAATTTTCGATAATATATTTTCTTTCTGTGCAGTTGTGTGCTCCGTGGCACTTTTGTTTACTGATCAATTGGTGCCTGGCACACTCTGGCAACCAGAGCTTACTTTTACGTAGTTTGTAAAAATTGTTGCAAATACATTTTGAGTTATTTTAGACATGCATTTTTAAAACTACATTGAAAAAACTACATTGTGAACTGATTAATGAAAGGCAGTCTTGAGTTAATGTAAATTATAATTATTCCACATGACACAATACAGAGCAATGTAACTGGCTAGCTGTCTGTGTTACAGGGTGTATTTTCCCAGCAAGCCTCCCTCCCCCCCAGGGCCGGTGCTACCATTAGGCCAACTAGGCAGCTGCCTAGGGCGCAGGGCTAAAGGGGGTGCCAGAAACGCCTTGGAAAAAAATACAGCGCTCTCAAGTGGGAAGGGGGGCGCTAGATATCTGATCTTGCCTAGGGCACCAAACTGCCTTGCACCGGTCCTGCTCCCCCCACAAGTTTTAATTCAGAGTAAAGGGTTAAATAATACACTAAGGCTGCAATCCTATACTCACGTACTTGAGAGTAAGTCCCATATAACATAATTGGACTTACTTCTGAATAAATATGTATAGGATTGCATTATTACAACCAATCCTATACTGGTTCACTCATATGTGATTTACACCTGAGTAAATATGTACAGAATGTCAGCCCTTAGCTTTAATTTTAACTGTTAAAAGGTAAAGTGCACACTTATTTATTTATGAGGACATTTTGGTTCTGGTGTGTGTAAAGAGGAATAAGGAGTGGTAGCTTTTATTTATTACATTGCTCATTTCATACACTCCCTTCAGTGTCTCAAAGACCATTTATACTGAAATGTTCATACACATATTTGTTTATATTTAATTCATTATTCAATCAATTAAAAGGCAGCTCATTAATCAACCAAAATACTTGATGGCAAATAGCAGCTTGCAATTTAAATGATGGGAAAATGCAATTTCTCTGCAAGTGTTGCAGTAGCAGGGTGAAATCATTTGGATTGCTGCAACAACTAAGTAACATCACCCATTCCCTGTGCAATGAATCATGTATCTGGAAGGGCCACTCAAAATATCTCATGGAGCATAAGTCTATCAATGGCTACAATTAATGATGGCTAGATGGAAAACCCCCATTCAGGTATTATTGAAACCAGTTGCTGGGGAGGAACAATGGAAGAGGGCCATTGTCTTCATGCCCTGCCTGTGGGTTTCCCAGAGGCATCTGACTGTGGCCACCATATGGGACAAGATGCTAGACTAGATAAGCCTTTAGTATGATCCAGCTGGAATTTTCTTACATCTCAACATACTGCAATTCTGTGTTTTTAAATGTATAATATAGCAATCCTGTTGCCCCTAGACAGTGTCTGAGGGATATAGGATGCAGCAGCCAAGGCCATAGACAGAGTTCAGCTCTTGGAGGAGGAGATCAGATGGTGAACCTCCCCGCAAAGCCCCTTCCATGCACTGCAGAAAGCTCTGTGGTGGCTCCCTTTCCCATGGTTGGGATTTCAACCTTGGGAAGGGTGGAAACAAGAGTGTCGGAGTGGGCCAGTGATCAGGGAGTGGGGAGGCCATGGATCTGCTGGATCCAAATGTCTCTCAGCCCCTGTCCCCACCCCTGGAAGAGAGAGCAAGTCAGACCAGCTCAGACTTCCATCTAATGAAAAATGTTTTTGAGGAGGTCAGAAAGGCTAAAGAAGTGTCCATTGCTCCCGCCACCCTGCCAGCAAGAACCCAGCAGGTCTTTAGATGGATGGAGGGCTCTGAGATTGGAACCTTCCATCATTTGGGCTAGATGCCCACGGGATTGTTCTCTAAATGCCCACGGGATTGTTCTCTATAAAAATGTATTAAAAATAAACAAATAAATAAATAAAGTGTTCAAAAATTGCAGATACCAAATTTGAGCACTTCAGAAAACCTCCAGATATTTGCTCAAGAATATATAAAGTATATGGATTATATTTTAATAATTGTTATAAACAACCTCAGGGGACTTTGAGGTTGAAAGGCCGGTTATAGGTATTTTAAATAAAACGTCAAAGAAAAATATCTTACTGGGGTCCATGTAGCTTTCTCCTGAGCAAGCGTACAGAGGACTACAAACCTCCATCTAGAAACATTTTGATGAAAGACGTTACCTGGCTGCATGCAGCTTCTACAGTATGACTCCAAGGGGAAATAAAGGACTCAAGCTTTATTTTAAATCATCAAAGTCAAGCCCACAAGTGCAAATATTAACCCTTAGCCCTAGAATAGGCTCTCTTCTCATTCTTCTCATAAAAACTTTATGTTTCTCTGAAAGTATTTTACAGTGGTGACAAAAAGCATTCTGACAGATTCCCGTAGAACGCGGCTGTGAGAAAAACCTGGGAAGCCGGCCAAATGAAGAACAATTCGCCTTTCTCACCCACTCCAGGCTATGACATCATCCCTTGTGCTTTGGTGCCTCTGGAGAAAAACCCTCAGTAATCATCAGGCCAAAGGTATAATGCCATTTATCCTTGTTGTTCCCATTTTTCATTCTAAAAAAAATGATACTGACAAGTAATTTGAGAATGTAGAAGGTCCATTATATGGAATAATAAAGAATTGCTCAATTTTTCCATCACACAAAGTGGTTCTGCTTTACGCTCCTTCACATGTTCCCTTTGTAGCAACATGACTCCTCTCTGTACTATTTAGATAATGTCAAAGGCCATGAGCAACATGGAAGGAGCCCATGCAATGGCTCCTCCCCTTCTCAGTATCAGCCCTCTAAGAAACTGGAGCCAATCTAGATGGAACCAACAATTGTACAAGGCTCCAGTGTGTTGTTGTTTAGCCACTGAAGTGCCCAGTCCTATGCAAACAGGTGAGACTTTAAAAATAATAATAATAATAATTATTATTATTATTATTATTATTATTATTATTATTATTGCATTGCTTCCTGCAAAAAGCAGCTTCTAAGTGACTTACATACACACACACACACAGAGAAATTCATAAATTAATTAATGTAACAGGAAAAAACAAACAAAATCAATATGAACCATAATCGGTACAATAATACTAATAAACACCATAAAACACAATATAAAAACAATACAATATGAAAAGTGCTCACCCACAAAATGCAAAAGCTTCCCCTACCCACAGCCTAGAATGAACAGAGCAAAAGCAATCCACAATGAATAGGGGCATAATGACTATCTAAATGCCTGGAGAAATAAGTGCATCTTTGGTGCCAAAAAGATGACAGCTTGCCTGGTGTTGGCACCAGGCAAGCTTCCCGGGGGAGAGTGTTCCATAAACATGGGGCTATCACAGAAAAGGCTCATTCCTGAACTGCCCCCCCCCGCAGCTTCTCTCAGAGGGGACACACAGAGAAGGGCCTTTGAACCCAACCTCAGGGACCTTATTCAATTTTGATTGGCCTCTTTGGTTGTGCTTTGTTACTGTATGATGGCTTGGGAGTTGTATTTACTGAGCTACCAAATTGCAGGGACTGGTGAATAATACATCTTTCTTTCTTTTTTGCCTTTCCCTCTGTACACCCACCCCTGCTCTCATTCTCTCTCTCCCTCTCACTTCCTTCCTTCTCCGTTTCATTTGCTTATTGATGTCAAAGCAGCAGTTATTCTATCTTATTAATGCTTTTAATGAAATGTAACATCACTGTTATTAGAAAGGCATTCTTCTTATGTCAATACTTCAGAACCAAATCTCTAGTAGCAAGGTTAACTAACTTATGCCTAAAGGGAGAAGAACGGGAAGCACAACTGCAACTGTGTGTCATGCGAAATCAGCTGGGTGACCTTGTATGTCCGGCTAACACCATATTCCATCTCTGTGGTCAGTTCAGGAACAGGCAGGTCTTCATTTAGACATTATTAAAGTGAAGTGTTTCTTTCTTTAAAAAAAAAATGCCCTGATGCTGCTCAGCTGAATTTTTTGAAGAAGACATTTTCACAAATAATAACTCTCACAATGTTCTATCCAGTTGTGTCTCCTCCACTGACGGAAGGCTCTTTGATCCAGCAGAGGCTTCTGACGTATATCATGAAGAGAAGGCCACACTGAGGGTACAAAACCAACAACAACTTTAATGAATAAAGCTTATTGAGACTAGGGCATGCAACATCATGCTGCAGGCAAGGCTGAACAGGAAACTAAAAGCAGAGTGCCTGAGAGCTGACTCAGGCACTCCTAATATGGCAAGCCAGGAGCTACAGCTTCCATGAGTGAAAATCAGGGATATGAGTGTTACTGATCCCTCTGCAGCCTCCAACACTCCCCCCACAATCTGTTCCAGAAAGTGCGGGTGCCCTTTGAAAGAGTAGGGGAGGTGGTGTGGAGGAAAAAACCCGGAGGGATTTGCGAAAATTGCCTCTTACCCTTTCCACTCACAGAAGCATACCCTCCAACATGTCACAGATGAAAATAGGGACACACATGTGAATGTGTAAGAGCCTTAAGAGGGATGGTTAAGCAACATGAAGGTGTGATCAAGAGGGTGTGGCCAGGCAACATGAGGGTATGGCCAAGGGTATGGCCAGGCAACCAAAGGGCATGGTCAAGTACAAAGGTTATTAGAGGAAACACACAAAAGTGCAGTATTTTCTCCCTCTAGTCTCACCTAGAACCTGCAGTTATCCATTAAAGCTAAATAGTGGCACATTTGGGACAAACAAAATGAAGTATTTCATTGCATAGTGCATAGTTAAACTGTGGAATTCACTGCCACAAGATGTAGCAATGGCTGCCAACTTGGAGTAGGCAAATTCATGGAGGTTAGCATCTAGTTTCCCTTCTCAATGCATTATATTACTGATAAGGCTATCAAAGGATTAGTCATGATGGCTACATCGCACCTCCAGGATTGGAAACATCATGCCTCTGAATACCAGTTGCTGGGGAACATGAGTGGGAGCGTACTGTTACCCTCATGTCCTGCTTGAGAGCTTTCCAGAGCATCTGCTTGGTCACTGTGGGACTGGGAAACAGGATGCTGGACCAGATAGGCCTTTCCAGTAGGGCTCTTTTTATGGTCTTATGGCAGTGATGGCGAACCTTTTTGAGCCCGAGTGCCCAAACTGCAACACAAAACCAACTTATTTATTTCAAAGTGCCAACACTGCAATTAAACTTGAATACTGAGGTTTTAGTTTTAGAAAAACAACTCATACAGTTGTCCGAACTAATTAACATATTTTGTCTTAAAAGAAAAACACAATAACAGAGCTTTCAATGATACAAACAGTTTTTTGTTGGGAAAAAAAATCAACTCAAAAAATTATTATAGTACTACATTGTAGACATAGCCTAAAGGGAATTTATACAAACTTTTAAAATAATTAGGCACATGTATTTTTGTATAAGGGATTCTCAACTTGTAATATGATTATATGCCAGACTGAAATTGTATGGGGCAAGCTTTACCCCGGGTCCTTTCCCTGCTTCTACAGGTGTCGGATTAGTAAAAGTAAAAGTCAACCTGTACTAGGATGAGCAAGATAAACAAGAAAACTAAACGTGCTTAACACATTTTAAACGCTTTATGTCTTGGACTGCAAACACTGCATTAGGTAAAAGTTTGCATTGGGCATGCTTTTGCACAATTAATGTGATTTTTGCTATTGCATGCTGATAATTTGTCAAACCTTGGCTCATACTCCGTTAGTTTGAGAGCAACACATGCAGCACTCAGGTCAACTGTTAGGGCTTTACATCCAAGCCATGCTCTGTGCATCATTCTTCAAAATCTTTTAAATGTGATAACAATGTAGAAAAGAATTATGTAACAGGAATTCTAGAATAAAATCATTCTGTTCCACACTGTGAGAAAGAACAAAATCATTAGTGTTTTGCAGAAGGGGACAGTCTTTTCGCGATCTGGTGACCAATGGCTCAAGTGCCCACAGAGAGGTCCCTGCGTGCCAGTTGTGGCACCCGTGCCATAGGTTCGCCATCACTGTCTTATGGTCTTAACCTAGCACAGAGAGGAAGGCGGAACACCTTCTCTTACAAGATGCAAGCCCAGTCCCTATATACAAAACAAACCCAGGTTGCTTAAGTGTATGCAGGGACTTGGCTTGCATGCAGATGTCCTTCCTTTTGTCTGTTAGACTTGTGGGTTGAATAAGGCAACCTGGAGGTTAATTTATGACAGCCAAGTTCAGAGCACAAGCCTTTTAAGGGCACAAATTGTGTCCGTCTTCAAAATAAATTCATGAGAAGCTGCCCACTATAAGTCTCTGACCATCAAGGGCTATTCCTGGAGTTCCGATAGGAGCAAAGTCTAGTTTTACAGCCTGATACTATAAATGTTCATTCAAAAGCTACTCCCAATTCTTTCAATAGGGCTTTACTCTCAAGGAAGTGGCCAGAATACTGCTGCCTTATAGCACAATCCTAGGCATGATCACTCAGAAGTATGTCCCATGGAATTTAATAGGGCTTACTCCCAAGTAAATGTACAATTGAATCACACTATCAGATTTAGGTAAATTCAATAATAAGTTGTCAGGAAGGCCACCAGTATTGACTATGCTTTGTTAAAAGACTCAGAAGGCCTAACAGATTTTTTTTTATTATGGAGAAAGGGTATGCCTTAAATGTAAATGTATTCTGGGACAAAATATTTCAACCTTTATTCTTTTTTTAAAATTCATGGTTAGAGGTTAATAAATATTTTTCCTTCCCACAATTCATTTATCTTACATTTGAGCACATATATCCAGTATTAAACACTGAAGCTCCATGTTTTAAAGCAATCTATAACACTAACCATCACATCTTGTGGCAGCAAATTGATTATTCATTGTGTGAAGTAGTATCATGTAATTGAGGGATAATTGTGAAATGCTGCTCCTTGCTAGAAAAGGTAGCAAGCAGCGCCAGCTAGGATGACTTTTCCAGAATTGTATTATTATATAATATCTTATATATTATAATTATTACATTATTATATAATATATTATTTTATAATATTTTATAAGTGGCAATCTCTTTATTTTGTTTTAAAATTGTCAGGACTGACACAAATTCAACAGGTGAAGCTTACCCACCCACCCCACACCGCCAAACATGGAGCTTCAGAGAGAAGGGAAAGTTTCTTGCATTTCCTTCTGACACTGTATCTCACCTGTTAGAGGCACAGAGTCAGCCCTGTTAGGAAATAAAATCTTTGGCAATAATTAGGGATGTAACCGCGAGTCTCTGGGGGCTGAAAGCAGGTGGAAAGCGGCCCGCTCGCCCCCCCGAGACTCTCGCGACTTACCTTCCCGCCGCTCAATCCACACCGTGCCGGGGAAAGGAGCTTCAGTTCCGGTTCACCTGGCGCTGCGTTTTCAGTGTATAAACCAGGGCAACCCAGCTTGAAACAGCCGCAATTTGCTATTCACGGCCGTTTTAAGCTGGGTTGCCCTAGTTTTTATGCAAAAAACGCAGCGCCAGGGTACCAGAAGTGACGCGACGGAGAACCCATCGCGTCACTTCCATTTTTCGAGCTTTGTGACTGGTGAGAGCGGGCGAGGGGGGTGCTCTGGCGAGGGGGGTGCTCTCCCTCAGTCCAGGCCAGCAGGTGAAGCCTCTACCTCCTTTTCTTTTCACCCAGCTAATCCCTTCCCCACAGCAAGGAGGTGCAGCAGAGGCAGGAGTTAGAGTATGTGCGTGCACACACACACGTACACACACACACACACACACACACACACGCACACACGCACACACACACATCCTCGCCTGGCCCTCCCAGCTTAGCAGTCTGTCTCTCCGTGGATACCCTGCGGCTGTTTGAGCCTACGCAGAGCTACTCTTAACGGGCCATGGGCAAAATTGCAGCTAAACTAAAACTGCAAGCTTAGCTGGAATTTTGCCCATGCCATGGCCCCTTTAAGAGCAGCTTAAAGTAGCTGGGAATTCAGGAGTCTGCATGACAAAGTGAGAAGCTGTGATGGCTTAAGGTTTTTCATGACAGTCCCCCAGCATTTTTGTGGCAATTGGAGACTATGCAGAAGCCTCCACTGGATCAGAGTCTTTAGTCAAAAGAGATACACAATTGGATACAACCCACAGCTCTTTAACTTAAAAATTACTCAATGTTGGTGTTATTTTTCACATTGAAAAAACAACAGGCATAGAATTAGTTACAACCCACATTTTCTCCCCCCTCTTTTTTTTTAAAAAAATATTGTTATATAAGAATCAATAAAGAGAAACCAAACAAAATAAAACACAGACTTTCTCTCAGTTCAACATATAGATTGCCAAGTAGATTCTGCAGTGGTGCTGATCACAGATTCATTAGGGAATGTATCATGCATTATTAACCATTCATACTCAGGCCTATGTCACAGATTACACTAAGGCAAGTCTAGGTTGTGTCAACAAGAGTGTACATAACAGATAATGCCAGCCAATCATGACTCCCCAGTGGATATATCTGTATGTTGATTCACATACTTGCCACATTCACACATTACATTTTTAGGTGCATACTTGAGACATTTTAGGTGTGCATCTAATACATAAACTGTGAAGTTGCCCCCATTACAATAAGTTTGTGCCAGTTATGAATACTTGGGATTGTAATCTGAAAATGTGCACATTGAAATGAAGACTGGGAAGAACAATCCTTGTCTGAGAAGACCAATGTCAAAAAGATTATTCAAAACTATATTAGCATACCAATGTAAGCAGCAGCTAGCCTTCTGTGCATTTGGGGGGGGGGGTAACTCTACTGATGCATCATGTCTCGCCCAAATGACAAACTGACATAA
The DNA here is from genome assembly GCA_021292165.1 of Shinisaurus crocodilurus. Lineage (NCBI taxonomy): Eukaryota > Metazoa > Chordata > Lepidosauria > Squamata > Shinisauridae > Shinisaurus > Shinisaurus crocodilurus. The sequence continues at coordinate 153,004 of JAHFWL010001402.1, forward strand.
CTAATTGGCAGACAGGAGAATTAGAACAGGTAGGGCTGTTCAGTCTTTGTGGGCACAAATCTCTGCTGATTTCAAAATTCATCTCCATTGCTTTTAAATGTGGTTCATTTTCTCTGGGTTACACATATATTTGTAATATATGATGCAAAGATTAATTCGACAGTTTAGGAAGAGAAAGGTCAGTGCTGTTGCTTAAAGAAAAGAAAAGAACTTGCATAGCATGACAAGGTTCCCATTTGTGTCAGTTACACAATTCATTCATAATTCTGACAAATTACATGTGAAGAATTTAGTCTGATCAGAACTTGGAAGGGTCTCCTCCTCCTCCTCCTCCTCCTCCTCCTCCTCCTCCTCCTCCTCCTCCTCCTCCTCCTCCTCCTCCTCCTCAGAACTTGCCAATTTTGGCTGCTCAACTGCTTGGTTTTTCCTTTTTCCTTTCCCCACCCCTTTCTTTTTTTCTTTTCTTTTCTTTCTTTCTTTTTTTTTTGCTGTTCAAATTATGAACGTGTTAATATCAGGGTGGGAAGAGGAAGAAAGCCTGCTCATATTAACTTGCACATTGTCATCTTTAACCTTTACTGGTATCTGAATGGCTAGCCTTCAGTTAAACAGCCTGAAATAATATTTATCAAATAATATTAAGTATCAGATGAATTATTGGACTTTTCCTAGGAAGCAACTTAAGCCAGAATGTATATTGGCAAATTTAGTGGAAATCCATATTTAGAACTGATACTAAGGAAGTTCAGGTAACACCCTTCCCCTGTGTTCAAGGAACATGTGAGGGGGGTGCACAGGCTAGCCCTTCTTCCCGTGGCCAAAATGCCTGGTGGCAAGCTCCCAGTCATCCTCGTGTTCGGCACACATGAGAAGGGCCTTTATGTGTGTACCTACGTATGCACATAGAGATCCTCCATGTGAGGGGAGATCCTGACCCACATATGCAACTAGAGGCTGGATTCACATGTGCCAGATGCATGGGCGTGTGGCCTCTGTGTACAGTGGGGGGCAGAACTAACTCATACAGCCCTGTGCTCCCCTTACACATTCCCTGAATGCAAGGGGTGTCATCTGAACCCCCATACTATCATCCAGAGTAGGGGTTGAAGAACGTACTAAAGAACGTAGCACAAGTTGCCATTTCCTAACTCCTCCATGCTCACCTTCTCCAACTCCGTTGTAAGTAAAAAATAAATGACGGTGAGATATCCAAGGCTTGGGTAGGGTTTTGCTTTTGTTTCTTTTTTTTTTTAGAATACGAGGAGACAAATGCTGAGATAAATATCAGAAATGCAGAGTCTGAAAGCTCAAAGCATCTTGCTGAGTGATGAGAACCACCACAGAGTTTGTTAAATATGTTCTCTCTTTAACAGCAACAACCCATATGCAAAACTTGATGGTGTTTTCCATAGCTAAATTGGATTAATAAGATTACTCCCAAATTCTAGAAGGCCTGATTCACATGGTCATGTTTTAAAACTAAGACCAGAAGTAGAACCCTGCTAAATCAGATCAACAGCTATCTAGTCTAGCAGCTATTTACCACATCAGCCAACCAGGTCTCCTGGGAAGCCCACAAGTATGGAGTAATCCTCTGTGAATTTGTCTAATCTTTTAAAGTTAAGGGACCAGTAGCCATCATCATCTATTGAGGCAGCAAATTCCATAATTATGTATGACTTTCAGGTAGATCTGCATGAACCCCATTGTGAAAAGATGCTCCCTGGCCTACAACCATACATCTGACCAATCTTATATTATGATGATATTGGCTTCCTGAGCATGTAAGCCAGGAAAGAAAGGTATGTTGCCAACTTTTCTCAAAAATTAGCTTCACACAGATATTTTCTATTAAATATCTTCAATACAGACATTTCCACTTGGTGGTGGTGGTTTACATATTGCATATTAGCCCTAAAGTCAAGATATAAAAGCGGTGTTCACAGGTTACAATGAACATGTGTTCACACTGTATGTACACCCATTCAGATAGTTGTGAGCATCTGCCTACATCTGTTCATACCTGATTTGTACCTAGGTACAAGAAACCAATTTAATCCAGGGGACAGATCAAGTGCACAGCTCTACCTGAGTTGAAAGAATGTAAATAGCCCTCTTCAGACATTCTAAATCCAAGGATAATAAACATGTGGAGAGAGAGAGAGAGAGAGAGAGAGAGAGAGAGAGAGAGAGGCTACCCCCTTTGTCATCACTTTCATCGCCATCTACATGTGGAGGACAGCTTTGTGAAGAGGAGAACCTCCTCCATTTGTGGAGAATATCCACACAATGTGTAATGCTGGAAAAATCAGCATTTTGGTCTACAATTGCAGCATCCCTTACCATGGACTGTGCTGGCTAGCACTGATGTTAGTTGTAGGCCAAAACATCTGGAGTGCCACAACAAGTTGCCTAGCCCTGTTCTAAGAGGTGAGGAAATGAAAAATGTCTTCTGATAAAATTTGGTTCAGCTCTAAAAATGGCATGTGGAGAGAACCATCTGTAGCTGTTACCTCCTTCTATGATGAGTTACTGTACACTGCACTGAACACTTTGGAAGAAGGATGGGTTTCAAAGAAAGAAAAGAGATAATGCTTTTGTACATCTTTTTTCCCCTATCAAATCAGTCATTCCTTTTATAGGGCCATTTCATACATTTTTCAGAAGCTAACTGATGTTTGCCACTGATAGGATACTCACCAGGGAGCTGCAGAAAACCAGGACTCCCTGGAGAGTGTACCTGTATACATACCGTATGTTTGCATACACATTTTGGTTACTCTCTATATTTTAGAACTACTTCTAAAATACCTTGCCACATACCTACAACATGTAATGTTTGAGGTGGGCCTTTGTCATTGAGCTATTTTGTGATCATTCTCATTTTGTTTCTTTTATTGACACAGTTTTGTCAATTTCCTAAAATAATGTTTAAAGCAGAAAGTCAAAAACTCCATTTGGCACACCTGTAAGGAGATATATGTGGGTGCCGATCTGTAGCTGTTACCTCCTTCTATGATGAGTTACTGGACCATTTGAGATTAGGGTGGTGAAGGTAACATCATTTGAATATCCAGCAGGGCAATTTTGCCTACCAAGATGCTATTTGCACATCATTTTTGTCTTCACAACAACCCTGTGAAATAGGTTAGGCAGGGAGGTAGTATTTATATTTATATTTATATTTATATTTATAAATATCTTGGAATTTGGTTTAACAAGCAGTGGGATCCTAATAATGGAATAAAAGTTGGAATAGAGATGACCCGGAGTAGCTTTTTTTAAGATGAAAAATGTAATAGGTAACAAAAATTTAAAATTAGCCTTGAGAATGTGCATTGTACGGTGTTATGTATTTTCAGTTCTACTATATCGCATGGAATCATGGACTTTAACAGAGACTACCATAAAAAAAGATAGAAGCATTTGAAATGTGGATTTATAGGATGTTATAAATTTCATGGACTGAGAGGGTGACCAACAAAGTATTGAAGAGAAAGTATAAGGATCAAGAAATTATAAAACACATAAAATGCAGAAAACTAGAATAGTTTGGTCATATTTAATGAGTAATGAAAAATATAGACAGTTGCAGGCTTGCAGCTGATTATACAAGGGAAAATAAATGGGAAAAGAAGTGTAGGAAGAATAATAATATCTTGGCTGAAAAACCTTAAAGAATGGTTTGGGGGCAATACAACATCATTGTTTAGAGCAGCCATGATGCTGTCCAACCTCTGGTAGGAGAAGAGGAGGAGGAGGAGGAGGAGGAGGAGGAGGTAGTGACTGGCCCTGGGTCACCTAAGTGGGGATTTAAATGTGGGCCATTCTGCTCCTGATCTGTTACTTATTCCTGGAGTCTACAATGTGTTTCCCATGTGCACCAACGTCCCTGAACACCTCTTTTCGAGCCCGCCACGCTTCCTGCCTCTCCTGATTTTAATTTATTTCTTATTTTTAACTAGGAGGCTGGTATGCTGAAAAGAGAAGGGGTCCCCCCCCCCCGTGCTATCTTTATTTGGGTTCAAAATAATGGTTTTGTTAGACTCACCTCTGCCTTGTACTTAAGTTCTTAGGTTCTTGGGAAAGTTACTCTTTTTTTAGCCTCACAAATTTGCCTGCTGGAACCAGCCATGCTCACCATCGTAGCCATTTTGTGAGAGCACCCATGACACCCTCTCAAAATTCCAAATGTGCCCCCCAACTCCAAACCACGGCACTGTACTATATTACACTACAAAACAGAGCAATATGCATATTTTTGTATGTAAACATCTTAGAGATTTTACTATATTAAGTTGTATACAAGCATTACTAATAAATAAATTTTAAAAATTGAAATATGGCTTCATCACCTCACCCATGTAGCTTCTCCTATGGGTATCTTTTACCACTACGCTCCAACAGTTCATATATTGTCCTCGGTTACCAACAGTATGAAATAAATTGGATATTCAAACTTTTGTTTCCCACTATATCACCGCAATTTAAAGACACAGGGTCAAGCAGCAGGACTGTAAAACATAACTGTCAAATAACACTTATCCTCTGAAAACACATGCCTATCTGAATTCTATTACAAAGGAATGTCTCCAATAAAATATCAAGCTGTGGAGACTAACCTGCCATTACTGAAAACATGCTTGGGTCTGCTGTATACCTTAATCTGATTGATCTTTTAAAAGAAAAGAAAAACCTGCCTTCTTCAAATATCAAAAAGTGGCTCATAAATGGAAATAGCAGGACACTTTGAAACTCAGATTTGTGATCCTGTAAAATATTTAATAAGCATTTGGAAGAAAGGAAAAGATAGGAGAGCAGCCTGTGTGAGTATTATTCATTTTACATGCCATGAAATTATTACTGAACTTTTGAGGCTGTATGCAAGTGCTGAAATCCAAGAAGCGACGTCGGGTGTCTAGAATGCTTTAGCTGTTTGGCAGTGTTCGAGGAACCTTAGAGGCACCATAAGCTTTCCTCAGTCACGGGGGGGGGGGGGGGGGGAGGGGTTGTGGAACAACAGATCACCATCAAATTAAATCTCATAGCATTTGAACTGTCCATTTAGGGACTTTGAGGGTGAGAGCAGAAGGGACATAAGAACATAAGAAAAGCCATGCTAGACCAGACCAAAGGCCTATCTAGTCCAGTGTCCTGTTTGCACAGTGGCCAACCAGCTGCCCCAATGGGAACCCCATGAGCAGGACATGAGGGCAATAGCATCCTCCAGCTCATGTTTCCCAGCAACTGGCATGCAGAAGGCAGAAGCATACAACTCTAATCCTGGAGGTAATACATGATCATCACGATTTTTTATTTTTATTTATTTTCATTATTTTTTAAAAAAAAATTCAAAGCTGGGTACAATACTAATAAAATACATTAAAATCATACAACCAGTAAACAATAAAAACAATAAAACGGGTGACTGTATACACAGATAAATAAATGACTAGTGCCCATTGATAGCTTTCTCTTCCATGAAGTTGTCTAATCACCTTTTAAAGCCACCCAAGTTGGTGGTCATCACTATTCCCAAAGTATTTTTTAGCAAGGCTACCCTGCCCATTTCTTCATGTAGCCACTTAAGTGAATCATGGAAACACATCAGAAAGGAAAAGGGGGCGGGGGAGAGGGAAAAATACAGGGTTAGTATTGAAGTGTTACTGTCCAGATTTACAGTGCAAGCCTGTAATGTCAACTCAGAAGTTAGCCCCATTGATTTCCATGGGGCTTACTCCCAGGTAATTGGGTATAGGGTCACAGTGTAAGGTATGCAATCCCATACAATGTATCTAGAAGACAGCCCCATGGAACTCATTGGGACTTACTTCTGAGTAGACATGTATTAGGATAGCATTGTGAGAGTTCCTTCTTATGTCACCTCAGTAGCATGGGAGTTGCTTCTGCAAGGCCACATCCCACACTGCTACACTGACTGTATGTAAATGCAGTAAATGGGTTTTTGAAAATATTGGGTTGGATTCAGATTTATGCTGGAGCAACTGCTCTGGTGGAAGTGGACTTGCCCACAGCTTCCTTTCCATGGCAACCCCTCCAGCCACGTAAAAATACTATGCAGAGAGTCAAGAGACTATCCAGAATGGGGTGGGCTGTGGTGTGTGTGGGGCGGGGATCAGTCAAAATGGGGCAGAGGGATCTTCCATGAGCAGAGCCCTTCCTCTCACAGAAGGTCCCCTTCTCTCAAGAGGGCAGATCTTCGATCCAACTTATTATATTTAGTTTTTTTTAAAAAAAAATCATATTGAGACAGGGCAGAGTAAGAAAGAAGGGGAGCTCAAATGAGCCCTCAGCACCCAGTCCAAAAAGGACCTGATTCTCCTGGATGGACCCACTTCAAGATGGTCCCATTCAACAGGCAATGGAAACAAAAGATCCTTCATATGCCACGGTGTGTCATACCCTTAATATGCTCTACAAGCTTTAACCTACAACTTGTCACTAATTCAAGTCATTATTAGTAGCAACAAAAGAGAGCCTCGGAAGTTTCATTAAGCAAATTAATAAGGAAAGTACATAATCAAACCCAAGTGCTCTATGAAAATCACCATTTAACAATCTCCGAGGCAGTTGTTACAAGACTTGCACATTATGCGTAGCATGGAAATCTTTACACCAGCGTCAAAACATCCTGAAATGTGACAAGCTATATGGATTTAAAATACAATGGCACTGAAAATATGATTCCCCTGAGCTTTTTGTGTGCTTTACAAAAGTGGAAAGTTTCTGGGAGATTATCTCCAGTAATTAGAAGTCCCTGGTTGTGTTACATGGTTAGCAAGTGTAAAATATGATGACCTGCTGAGGATTTGCAAACTGCTAAGTTATAATGATGGATCGTGGGGAGAGGACATGGAAGATTTCTCAGACTTCTGCTGGGAATACTTCAAAAGTAAAGCATGTTGTTTTCCCTGGGGTTTATAACACCTCTTCTGACTTAATCGGCTTGCCCCTCCTCCATTCTTTTCAACTCTCTAGGATGTCCCCCCCCCTTTCTGGAAAACCTCATGATTTTTCCTGTGTTAGAACAGTTAGGGGAATAAACATCTTTCCCAGCTGGATCTATCAGCTTACAAAATCCCAATAAAATCCCAATAAAATCTGTATCGTTTTCTTAACAATTTCAAATCCTGGTGTCTTAAAAAGTGGCTTTAGTTTAATATTTCTGATCATCTTTGTTTTTTTTTATTATTATTATTTAAAAGCAACAACAACCTTAAACTAGCATGTTAAAAAAGGGACTTGAGATCCTTAGAGTGAGAACATTGTAACAAACCAAACTGCAGTTTATTTAAAATGACTGAGAATAAATTATAACAAGAAGTCTAGCAAAGGCTCTCCCTGCCCTCCATTTACATTTCATTTTGGCCATGAAACTCACTGGGTGACTTTGGGCCAGTCACTGCCTCTCAGCCTAACCTACCTCACAGGGTAGGATAAAATGGAGAGGAGGAGGATTATTATGTAAGCCGCCTTGGGTTCCTTGCAGGAAAAAAGGTGGGGTATAAATATAATAAATAAATAAATAAAACTCAAGCAAATTCTTCTTCTTTCCTGTGATGGGATATTGTATGCAAACCATGTTTGCTTATTTTGTATAGTAACATTTGAACAGAGTTACAACTGTGTGTTTACTCTCAAAGAAATAAAGCAGAAAAGCGAGTAATGCTTCCTTACTGCCCCTCCCTGTTCCGAAGTCAGTAATACCCAATGATATCATTTCCACATTCTCTCACTGACGCAGCTGAAGGTGAGGCTGGGAGAAGAGGTGACAATTATTCAGGTGAAAGGTTTACCAATGTAGACTACAGCTAATGGCCAGACTTTGTACGTCTAAAGTTGGGGTTTTTTATGGGTTAAGTAATAAAATCAGTCTATAATCTGAAAGATGATGGAAACCAAGCTATGGTTTCTAAACAAAACAGTAACACTTTGCTGATGGAAACTACCCAACCCTCCTAGTGGTCCAGATCCACTCCTTGTCTGCTAAATAACACTGGGAAGCCGTGTAGAAGGGAGTGACTTTGCAGGTAGTTTGGTTGCACCTTGGGCAGGCTCACAAGAGACACAGTCAGTTCGATTTTGCAGCACAATAATACATAGAACCCAGCCATGTTTTTCCACAGTTTGCTAAATCTGCAGCTGGATGTATAAGAATTTCATTTCTGTTTGCAAATCATGTGAATGATCCCATTCACAATGCTGAACATGAATGCAAGCAGGAGCATAGGGTTTTTTATTTTAGAAATGTTTTCGAATTTGCGTGTTAAAAAATGCATATATTTTTTTTAAAAATGTGCGCTGTGAAGTGCATATTTCTCAAAAATACAGATTCGCACACATCCTTTCCATCTGTATCTCCCAGATTGTCAGGCATCTTTCATCCATCATCCACTCATTAACAGAATCTATTATTATTATTATTATTATTATTATTATTATTATTATTATTATTTCTTCTTCTTCTTCTTTATGGATGTATGAGATTTCATTCCATTTGCGCTAATGCACACTAGCACAACTGGGAGGAAATTCTCGTACATCCATATCTTGTACATAATGTGCATTAGCGCAAATGGAATGAAGAATTCTCCCACATGCGCATTAGCGGCAATGCACATTAGCATAAATGCACATTAGTGCAAGTGTGAATTTGCACAAATCCTCCCCCCAAAAAACAATTGGTCCGCAAGTCCACAGAATCTTTGTGACTCGGAAAAAGCCATTCCACTGTGGAATCCACAGGATTCATAGAAATCTAAACTCATTTGAATCGATTGCAAATTTCTCTGACACCCCTATGCACACTTTTCCCTTTCGAAAAACACACTTTTCCTGTTCAGACGAGCTCAGAAATAGGAGTGAACTTAAAAGCAGGAGTGAGCCAAAATGAGATTCAAAGTAAGTTTTGGAGAATTTGGGCAAGCTCTAAAATTGCTGGTTCTCCCATGCCTAGTTTTAGCCATGGAAAACAGAACAGAAGCAGGGGGAGAAGGCTATTGCCAGAGTGGAGGATTCATACCGAGACCTTTGATACAAGTTGTGCCAGGAAGGATTCCCAAATGTATTCTAAATATACAATTTGATTATTATTGTCATATAGAAGCTGCTGGTGAAGACCAATGGTCAGAATGCATTAAGTTGGTGTATGGATTGATAGTATAATTTGATAAAGCTATAATAGCCATTTTTAGGAGATTTTTTTATAGTACATGGAAATTTGTGTACAGCCATTTTTCTTGCTATTATGAAATGAATTAGTAATGTAGTGTGCTAATTGATTAGTGTGGTTTATTGGTGATCTCAATTCTGACATTTTGGCCACAGCCCTGCCAGACAACTGACAGCTTAATTCTTCCTTGTTTTTCTTCTTCTTCTGTGGCTGTATTTATATTTCAATTTAAAAATGTGTTAACATTTTACAGACAGAGCACCAGTCACTTGTTTCTGCTAATTATTATTCATGCATTAGTGCCCATTAGTCTGCACTTTAAAAAAAAAAAAACACAGGGGAGGGGAAATCAATCAGCATTCCAAACTTGCTTCCTTAGCAGAATGTCATTATTGTGGTTTTCAAAATCTGGCAAAAAGCCTAAGAAGAGAACTTTTTGCCACTTGGACTGTCTAATCCAGACATCATTATTGATCAAACTGACATACACCTGCCAAAGTTGGTTGGAACGGTGTACATGAAAGACAGGAATCTAGAGCTGTCTAATTTTCCTTCAGAATCCTTATCAGCAAAAATAATGGGGAAATCAGAATATGAAATCTAGAGAGCAATATAGAAAATGAATACAAGCAATAGTATACAGCGATGACTCAGGTATACCTTTCAATGACAACTGATGGTTGGGGGGGGGGGGGGATTGGAAAAAATGCATTCCAAAAGAAAGTAAGTAAGATCTATATTAATTATTGAAAAGACAAATTTCAAGCTTTGATACTTGTGAGCTAATTTTTGCCTACTAATTGAGAAACATTTCTTCAAAATATATTTTAAAATTGCATTTGATACCCCAGGAAATGTTGGGGCAGAATCCAATGGGGCGTTTATGTCCCCACCGATTCTCTTCCACCCTGCTCATTGCGTTGTGCAAGAGACCCCAACTGCTTGCACAACCGGCAATTTAGTGCTTGTGGAGCAACCTGAAACTAGTTTTAAATGCCTTGTTTCTAGAAGAAGGCACATCAGCAGAGATCACAGAAGGGAGGGTCAGCCGAACTGCCTCCTTCTAGAAACGAGTGTTTCCACTCATTTGGGGCTCCCTCTCGGAAGAGCTAAATCTCCCTTGCGTAGCAGTAGGTTCTACTGGCGCAATGCAATCGGTGGGACCCAGCAGTTGTGGAGGGGAATTGGGCGGGTGGGAAAAGAATAGGCACCCCATTGGATTCTGCCTGTAATTTATTTATTTAAAATATTTTTATACCATTCTTCATCACATGAGATTCCAGGGATCATCACCAGTCAGTACTTCCCTTCACCAAAAAAAGTAATGCAATAATGCTGCCTTGGAACTTAACACTACTTGGGGAAGTGCAGAGTGCAAAACAATATAGAATTCAACATTCACTTAGACCCAAAGTATATCCAGGCTTGTGGAGGAACATTTATGTCAATGATGATGAATGATGTTTATTATTATTGGCATGGGGGGGAAAATTAAAGCTCACTGAATCAAACTTTTCAGTGGTGCTCCTTTCTCTCTATGCCTCATTCGCTTCTTTTATTTGCTTGCACTCCTGCTGTATTATGGTTTATTTTAGACATTTGCCCCAATCCATTGATTTCTGGTGGGCACTGGAGTTCTGATGCGCATACAAGACTCCTCTGCCTGCAAACGCTTTCACATTAATTTTAACAGGAAGGAAGCTGACATGTGTACTCCATCGCATTATGCATATACAAAACTGCCTCCTTTGCTGAAGTGAGTGGGGCACATCATCCAGGCAAAAGCTCCATGTGTGCATTAGATAACATATGAAACTCTTTATTTAAAGTAGATTTGCACTGAATTTTATTTATAATAATTTCTCTTGCTGGTGTTTGTTGCTTTGTGGAACTTTTGCTGTTTTTATTACCGCAATTTTTTTTATTATTATGAATTTTAATATATGCATTTTATCATGGTACGCTACCTGGGAGGTCTCCTGCCTATAAATATTTAAAATAAATAAATAGATAACCTTAGATTCAATTCCTTGAATACACCAAGTGTATTCAAGAGGAGAAGAACTCTATCTCCCTCTCTCCCACTCCCTTCCCCCCACCTCCTGGTTACCAACATCCTCTACACTCTCACATAATTGTGTCACACTTTAGTGTGACCAAGGCTGCATGGAGACATGCCCATTCCGAATGATGCACACGCAGCCTCCAAACCGAATGCTGATTGCCTCTTCCTCTTCACCATACTTTCCCATGCATCAAGAAAAGCTGCCTTGGGTGCCATTTCTTTGGTAGAAAAGTGGGTATAAATCAAACAAAGAAATGTGTCATTTCTGCTGCTGCTGCTCCTGTTTTTAAAAGGATATTTTTCTGCTCAAAAAACAGAAACAAGAATGGGGCTATGCAGATCAAAGCTGGCTTGATTCCTAAAGGCTGAGGTCATGAGGAGACACGAAACAAGGTTAGCTTTTTGTATGGCTTTCCTAATCCATACGAAGGAAGGAATGATTGGCATTCACTACTATGAGGCCAAAAGAGGACTTCACCAAATAAGAGAACAAAAGAGAATACCAATTTGTATATCATTTGCATATGCTATGTATAAATGCAAATCTAGAAATTATTATTTAAATAGAAATACAGCACAGCTCACCCTAGTGTGGAAGACTGTGACCAGGGGACTTGCATGCCTTGCTCAGTCTGCTGTCCAGTCCAGTGCTGTTGATGGGCAACTTCACAGCCCAGCTCTTCCCCTTGATGGTTCTTTATCTTAAATTGGAACACAAGAACATAGGAAGCTGCCTTATACTGAGTCAGACATTGGTCCATCAAGCCCAGTATT